>CM030360.1:269339923-269567423 GCA_017893485.1 Hemerocallis citrina | reverse complement strand
CAAATAAAGCATTGTTAAAATATTCAACTGTCGTGTCTACCAAGCCACGTGCACTTGGTGCACAGTAAATTTCAACTAGTAATAATTATAATAATAATATATATAATAATAATAATAATAATAATAATAATAATAATAATATATATAATAATAATAATAATAATAATATATATAATAATAATAATAATATATATAATAATAATAATAATATATATAATAATAATAATAATAATAAATAATAATAATAATAATAATAATAAATAATAATAATAATAATATATATAATAATAATAATATATCTATAATAATAATAATAATAATAATAATAATAATAATATATATATAATAATAATAATAATAATAATAATAATAATAATAATAATAATAATAATAATAATAATATATATAATATATATAATATATATAATATATATATATATATATATATATATATATATATATATAATAATAATAATAATAATAATAATAATAATAATAATAATAATAATAATAATAATAATAATAATAATAATAATAATATATAATAATAATAATAATATATATAATAATAATATATATAATAATAATAATAATAATAATAATAATAATAATAATAATAATAATAATAATAATAATAATAATAATACTAATAATAATAATAATAATAATAATAATAATAATAATAATAATAATAATAATAATATATATATAATAATAATAATAATATATATATATATATAATAATAATAATAATATATATATAATAATAATAATATATATAATAATATTAATAATATATATAATAATATTAATAATATATATAATAGTAATAATAATAATAATAATAATAATAATAATAATAATAATAATAATAATAATATATATAATAATAATATATATAATAATAATAATAATAATAATAATAATAATATATATATATATATAATAATAATAATAATAATAATAATATATAATAATAATATATATAATAATAATAATAATAATAATATATATAATAATAGTAATAATATATATAATAATAATAATAATAATAATAATAATATATAATAATAATAATAATATATATATAATAATAATAATAATAATAATAATAATAATAATAATAATAATAATAATAATAATAATATATAATAATAATAATATATATAATAATAATAATATATATAATAATAATAATAATAATATATATAATAATAATAATAATAATAATAATAATAATAATAATAATAATAATAATATATATAATAATAAATAATAATAATAATATATATAATAACTCCCCCGTCGTGCGCCACCAGCTCTCTTGCTTTGTAGTTGATGTGAGAAGAGAGTAAAGGAGGTGTTTTGGAAAATAGGAGGTATGAGTATTCTGAATATTGTTTGGGAAAAACACTTAAAACAAACGCCAACTCAGAATAGAGTTTTCTGAAAATGATATTCTGAATACTAAAACAAACGCACCCGTAGTACCCAACAACACCCACAAAGATCTTTTTAATAAAAAAAAAAAACACCCACAAAGATCTTGATGTACTAATAACAAGATTTTATTACAAGCACAAGGACAAAACTATATGCAAAGATAACAAATTTTTTTTACTCAAGAATTACATAGATACAATGAGATATCTTTCTCACCTCTGATAGCACTCGGTACAAGAAGTTCTCCCAGTTTGTACTCCTTAAATCCTATGATTTACATATATATTTATAGCACACAAGTAAACCTTAAAAGATATACACAAATCGGTCGAAAACATATCCAAACCCGAGACCTGTTTTTGTATCTTGCGCACGTTGCGGTCGCTGCTTGTCCACTTACTACGATGCTAAATTTATTACATCCTAGCCATCTGGTGATTTCCGTTACCAGTGTGATCAAAGATGAATATGCTATATGTCAGCTTTCTAAAATAACAAAAACAAAAAAGCAAAAAAAGAAGCACATAGGATGTATTTTCTAACTACTACAGTTTTTCCAGTGCTAAAAATTTCCTAACAACTGCATGAAGAAAGAAATTTGGCGATCATCATGAATTATCAAACAATTTACTTGAAGTTGTAACTGACTTTCCCGAAGAGGGTATTGACTGGAAAATTTTATGAATTAACGGACAATATGTAACGAGTGGATTTTTATGCAAACTTTTTCGCAACCATGAAACTGCCTTCTCATTCTCTTCTGCAACAAAGGCCACCACAGATGACAGAATTTTTGACCAAATGATCCACTTTTTGAAAGTTTTTACCAAAACGATCCACTTTTGAAAGTTTTACCAAAACGACCCACTCACTAACTCAGATAGCAAGTTTGGTTGAAACCTCATCGCTATTTGAGATAGCGAGTGTATGATTTTGTGCTTCCCCACACTTGTGCAAAAAAATGAAAAACCCAATTTACACGCGCTGACTGTGATAGCGTTGGTATATATACTAAACTCGCTAACTCAGTTAGCGAGTTTTTTTATACAACGCTCGCTAACTGAGTTAGCGAGTGTAATGTTTTGAAAATTCCTGACTCATAACTCGCTATCTGAGTTAGCTAGCTAGTTTCTACTAAACTCGCTAACTGAGATAGCGAGTGTCGTTTGGAGATTTTTTATAGATGCTGTTTCGCTCTCCCTCATTTATATCCTTTCTTCTTTTTGCTAAATTGGAAAGAAACTCAAAATGAGCAAACCCTAGTTTCCCAGATTCGTTATTTTACAAACAAAATCCATCCAAAATCTTTTTAGATCCAGTTCCTCACTCACAAACTTCTCTATTCCCACTATCAAAACCCTAAACCCATCCACGAAGATCCCGAATTGGTGAATATTCACGATCAACGATTGGAAGGTATTATTTGCATAGCCTTTGCACTTTTATGCTTTGGTAGATTAGATTATGCGTCTCATTTTTGTATAAATATCTATAGGTATGGATTATGATATTCCTATATGGATTTATTTTGGTGGTGAAATTATTCGTGATGCGAAGATAGGTTGTTGTTATAGTGCTGTTGATCCTGAAATTATTTGGGCACCCCGTAAAATTACAATGGCAAAACTAGTTGAGAAAATTTATGAGGTGACTAATTGGGGTAGAGATGAATGGAATTTTAAAATTTTAGCTCGATATGCAGCTGGTAAAGGTGAAGGTCAGTATTTTATGACTGTGCCCGTAGTAAATGACAACACTCTGAAGTCCATGATTGCTAGGTTGGTTGATCCAAATTATAGTTGGTGCGCATTGGAATTATATATTCAGCAAATCCAAATTAGTAATGCCCGGCCACATGCTAATCCTAGTTCAAGCTCCATACGAGAATTACCAACACATGGAATGAGTTCATATCCAGTTCAAACATCACATGCAATCTCACCATCCCCACAGGAAGACATGTTCACTAATACAACAAGACCGGATCCTACAGAAGTTGAATTGCCCAGCCAACCTAGTTTGGTTCAAGATTATGTTCCATCAGGCAATGTCTATGGAGTCTTTCAAAATGCTACTGTGAACAATGAATTGTTAGATGAGGATGAAGAAGATGAAGAAACCAACGATGAAGTTGATGAGAGTGTAGAAAATGATGGCGAAGCGGAAGACGATGGATATGTAAATCTTAATGTAAATGAGAGGAACGACAATGATGTTAACGTTACTGATGCCTTTAATAATGTTAATTTTCATGTTACCGAGAAGATGTCACAAAGTGCGAGGGTGAATCAAGGTCCACAAGAGTCGTCCGGTTCATCGAACGTCGACGAATTGTACATTGGGCAGGAGTTTCAAAGTAAAGAATCCATCCAGCATGCGGTAAAGCTATACTCCATCAAGAAACATTGGGAATTTGTCACATTGAAATCTACACCCACCCTATATACCGTGAAATATAAATTGGCACCTAGGAAACGTACCATTGAGGAGATGGTGCAAATCGCACCAGTCGCAAGTGAGGGCGGTTGTCCGTGGAGATTACGTGCAATCGTTCCAAAGGGTGGGACAAATTTCGTGGTGAAGAAAATTGTAGGGTCGCACACTTGTTTGAATCCCACGTTGAATCAAGATCACAGTAAAGTTGACGGTAAAATTATATGCAATTTGATTGTGAATGTCGTTAAGGCTCAGATAGGAATAACACCGGGGGCAATTATTGAGATGGTTAAAGTACAGTTCAATTATCAGATTTCGTATAGAAAGGCTTAAATTGCAAAACAAAAAGCTATTGAGAAGTTATTTGGTACCTTTAAAGAAGCATATACTAGGTTGCCTTATCTACTATCAGTCATACAAGTAGCAAATCCAGGAACTGTTGTCCATTGGGATAAGTATGAGTCTGGTCCCGGCGAGGAAACATTTAAAGGAGTATTTTGATCTTTTGGTGCTTCGATTGAAGGGTTGAAGTCTTGCATGCCTATTATAAGCGTTGATGGTACACACTTGTATGAAAAATACAAGGGATGTTTGTTAATTGCGGTTTCACCGGACGCAAACGACAGACTTTTCCCGTTTGCGTTTGCGATAGTTGATGGGGAGAGTGTATATACTTGGAACTGGTTCATGAGCTGCATTCGTTTTTTTTGTCACGGATCGGGCTGGGTTATGTGTTGTTTCCGATCGTCATGCAAGTATATTGGCCGCCATGGAGATGCAAAATGGAGCATGGAACGAACCAAATGCATATCATTGATATTGTATGCGACATTTTGCTACAAATTTCTTTACAAAATTTGGTAGCAAAGCTTTGAGAAAAAAAAAGTTAAAATAATAGCATGCCAACATCAACCAAAAAAATTCTACAGTAAACTCGCTGAGATGGAAACTATCAAAGTGGAGGCGGCTAACTGGTTGAAGGAGAAACCGGTTCAGAAATGGGCTCTGCATGATGATGGAGGTCGTCGATATGGAATTATGACTACAAACCTATCAGAAGTTTTCAACTCGGTTTTGAAAGGTGTGTGTAGTTTGTCCGTAACTGCAATTATGGAAATGATCTTTCACCGTCTCAATTCTTACTTCATAACCCGTCGGCAATCAGCAAACACACTAATAGCTGAAGGCAAAATTTTCACTCCAAGGGTTCAAGATTTGATCGATGTCCGCCGTGAGAGAGCAAACTTGTATGAGGTCACAATGTTTCATCATCAACCAGGTCTATTTTCAGTCAAGACGAGTATACGAAGGGTTGGCGGCAATTTAAAGGGTGGGAACTTGCAGAGCGTGAATTCGGGTAGTAGAACTTGCACTTGTCAAAAATTTCAGCTATATCATATTCCATGTTCTCAAGTGCTTGCGGCTTGTGCATATCGTGCAATTGATTACAAGCCATTTGTTGACACATTTTATTCCACTAGTAGGGATGACTTGTTCCAGATGTTGTTTGAAAGGTCACAATAAGCGCCGTTGCCGTAAACAATCTAGTCAGACTTCAAAAAGTCATGTCTGAATTATATTTCACATTTATTTCAGTTAGGTTGTCTGTTAAGCTCTTCAAGTTACGTATCCTTTATTTCATTGTGAATGTGTTGTGGTTCAGAGATATTAAGTTAAGTTGTGTGTGGTTGGAACTCTCACTATGAAATTATGTTATTTTAAATTCGGTTTTGTGTGTTTGTAACACCAACAATGGGATTGTACATGTGAACAAGTCTGATATGTGATTAGTGTGTTGTGAATCTATGAAATGACATATGTGATGATATCAAATGAGATGTATAAAGGGAATATTGATAGAATCTTCTGAATAGGTTGTGAGTTTAACCAAACTCGCTAACTCAGTTAGCGAGTGTGGTTGAATGAAGCTCGCTGACTGAGTTAGCGAGTTTGGGGTTCCCAATTTTCCAGAGACATAAAGTCTCTGGAAAGTGAGAAATATGACAGTCGTTAACTCAGTCGCGAGCTTGGTTCAACCACACTTGCTAACTGGGTTAGCGACTGTCATATTTCTCCATTTTCAGAGACTTTCATGTCTCTGAAAAATGGGGAACACCAAAATCGCTAACTTAGTCAGCGAGCTTGGTTCAACCACACTCGCTAACTGAGTTAGCGACTGTCATATTTATCACTTTCCAAAGACTTTCATGTCTCTGGAAAAATGGGGAACACCAAACTCGCTAACTCAGTCAGCGAGCTTCATTCAACCACACTCGCTAGCTGAGTTAGCGAGTGTCATATTTCTCACTTTCCAGAGACTTTCATGTCCATGGAAAATTGGGGAACACAAAACTCGCTAACTGAGTTAGCGAGCTTCATTCAACCACACTCGCTAACTGAGTTAGCGAGTTTGGTTAAAAATCATAGCCTCTTCAAAATATGGTTCAGTCTTCCCTTCAGACAACTCAATTCACACTAATATTCCCAAACACAGTCTCATCAGCTATCTCAATACCCAGAATATCTCTGAACCTGTTCCCACTAATATTCCCAGACACATCTTAAACACATATCTCACACTAATATTCCCAAACACATATCTCAAACGCAGTCTAAACATAATTACAAGTTAACAATTTGACACATTAAAAATAAAACTTAGACAACAAAAGTTATGGGTCGGGGGTGAACAAGTCTGGGGCTCTCCTCGTTCGTTTGGGACGTGTTGGAGTTAGTTGCATAAGTGTAGATAGAGGAATATTGTCATCATCATGTTCTTCTTCCTCTGCGCCGTGCTCCTCCTCTCTTCGGACCCTGTGCCCTCCTACTTCTCTATGGTGATACGAAGGTCATGTAGCCGTTGTCTTTCGACGACCCGTTTGGGAACCGGACTAGACAATAGGACGTCTAAACTATTTCCTTCACCAACTAGATCAGCCTGTGCCCGACACGAACTTAAAATTTTCCTTGCAAACACCTTCTTTGGTTCAGCAACATTACTTTTGAGCACTTTTGTGCATTCCTTTGCCTGAGTCCATGTATGGGTCATCTTCAAACAAACAAATAACATGTATTAAAAGAATAATATACACAAACTAAAACTTACGGGATGTATATGTGTAATGTAAAATGGAATTCATACATAAACTAAAACTTACGATATCACGAAGCAATGTTGACTTTGGTTGAAACATTGGCAAAGTGGTGTGCCCCCGAAAGTACATTCTTTCGATTGTCCCTCCCAAACATCCTTCGAACAATGCTGTGATTGCAACGTTAACAGCCTTGGGTCGACATGACCGGGACCCACCGGCGGAACATGGGCTGATGAAGGCCACGCCTCATTTTGGGAAGTATATGGAGGAGGTTGATTTGGGAGGGTAGACGGAACCACCGGTGGAACATGGGAAGAGGAAGAAGGCCCCACCGAATTTGGGGAAGAAGACCGGGGGGGGTGGGGGGGGGTTGATTTGGCAAATTAGGTGGAGCCGTCTCAACCTACATAACAAATAACAAGACACATCAATTTTATAACGTATTCATTCATTAAACCAAAATCAGATTCATCGAAAGAATACAATCATCTCACGTTTGGACGCCTTCATCCACCGCCACAGCCACTATTCGGGGGTCGTCCATAACAGGTTCGTGGTCCCCCTTGACTTCGGTTACTTGGGGGTCTACTACTATCTTCTTGTTCATGAATATTCCGCGTTCGTGGCATATCTATAGCGATGAGAACCCTGCAATTATGGATGTGGTATATTCAGATAATAGAATTGCGTACTTTAAATTCATAATTGCATACTCTAAAGCAGTAAAATTTAACCAACAAAAACCAAAAAACAAACAAGTAACAATTGAAGTGTTATGGGTGTAATCTAAACATTGAGATATTTGAAGGCATCCAAGCAGAAGAACTGAGAGATCTCAATTTAACTATTGTATGTTCTTTGTAATCTGAACATTGGATCAGTGATTCAAAACTCAGTAAACTAAATACCAAATCTCAATTTCAAACAAGAACACTTCCCTCTCCTATGTTACTATTGGCAGAACTAACAAGACCCAGATTTAAAAGAAAAACAACAACATCACCACCACCACCAACTACAACAGCATAATTTTGTCTAAAAACTTCCCAACTTAGTACATTAAGAGAGTGTCAATTAATTTAACGAAATCTAACCAATGACACTACAGAATGGTACTGAAATCTAGATCTATTCCAAGCGGATGAAGACTTACCAAACAATAGATGATTACTTTAGGATCTAGGGTTCACGAAAGCCACTTCAACGCGAGTCCCACTCTCCTCTTCACCGTTCACAAAAAAAACCCAAAAAAGGGAACGACGGTGTAGGATTTACAGTTTTTAGAGTGGGAGTAGAGGGGGTTGATAGTGATGAAGTAAATTTGGAGATATTTTGGACGAATTTGGTTGGGAAATTCACAAAATTGGAGGCTAGGGTTTTTGGGTTCCTCTTGATTTGGGCGAGAAGAGAGAGAGAGAGAGTATGATGAAGTGAGACAGATCTGAAATAGCGAGTCTATTAAACCATCTCCAAATGTGGTATAAACAAACTCGCTAACTGAGTTAGCGAGTTTAGTATATATACCAACGCTATCACAGTCAGCGCGTGTAATCTTTGAGTTTTTTTCATTTTTTTGCACGAGTGTGGGGAAGCACAAAATCATACACTCGCTATCCCAGATAGCGATGAGGTTTCACCCAAACTCGCTATCTGAGTTAGCGAGTGGGTCATTTTGGCAAAAACTTTCAAAAGTGGGTAGTTTTGGTAAAACCTTCCAAAAAGTGGGTCATTTTGGTCAAAAAATCCAGATGACAGACCGATGACTTTTCCCCTAGTGTTAGTTATCTGCTATATTGTTATGCATGATACTATCCTCTCTGTTTGGTATATATATCATGTACGTTTGAGTTAGGCAGCTGATAGACCGATGACATGGTTTATATAGTGAAGACTCACTCTAATGGCACACTTGAGCAGCACAAAGCTCGTCCGGTAGCTAAAGCTAAAGGTTTTAACCTGGTATGACATTGAGTATTTGAATAGATTTGCTCATGTGGAAAAGATCATAATCTTGCCCCAGAACCCTGCATGCTTTCTCGCTGCTATCCGACTTAATGTAATCAGGGGGTACAGGAGCAACTTCACCCGCTGTTTGTCGTGATTCCTCGTCAAAAGTGATCTATCGTCTCTGGTGATAGGTATTTGGAAAAAGGGAATGGCGATTGGGTGGGTTGATCTAGAGGCCAAGGATATTGATGGGATGGAGGTGCTTTCATATTGGTAAAGGTCGTGACAAGTTGTTCTTTTCTTTCCGTGTGTGTTTTGGCTCCTCCGCTTGTTTCACTATTAACTCTGTAGATTGTTTTCACTGTTGGGTTTATGTCTTGCATAGACGATAAGACGATGGAGGGATCAAGACGATTGGAATCGGAGTGGAGGCGAGAAACAGTCAGTGGCAGCAACAGAGGAAGTTGCGATCGACCACAACTCATGTGCGGTCGACCGACCCCTGCACGATGTCTTCCAGCGAGGAGGACAGTCGACTGTATTGTTGGTACAGTCGACCGTTCGCGACGCTGATGGATTCCGGGCTTGAGTCTGTCAGATTCGTGAAAGGTCCAACTTGCTCTTCAAGTTAGATCATGTGGCTCTTATCGTAGGGTCATCTCTTATGTACTATCCAACGACTATTGTAACAAGATATCAACTTATGGTTTATCTCTAGATCTATATAAACAATTGTAATGGCTTATAGATCCATATGATGATTCAATTGAGTGCCGAATAAGAGAAGATAGTACTTTATTTGAGAGGGTGAGAGAGTTTCTCCATTGTAAGAAGCATCAAGTTCCAGTTAGGCTTGAGAGAGGGTCGTGGTGAGAATTGTAATATTCTTGTATCTTCTCTAGTTGAATAATATCTCGGTTCTTACTCCCCTGGATTAAGGCGAAAGCCTCAACCGGAACAATTCTTGTGTGCTTTGTGTGATTAGTGCAATCTAGTTTTGCTTGGTGGTTTGTGTTGATTTTGTTAAAGACTCAACAAGATCCTCAAATTCCTAACAATTGGTATCAGAGCAATCAGGTTCATGAGTTTGTTTGAGTTCCTTGGAGGAGATGGAAGATCAACAGACAAAGATCAAACAGTTTGAATGTAAAATCAACTTCAATCTATGGAAGGTGGACATGTATGATGTTTTGGTTCAGAAGGACTTGCACCTTGCCCTAGAAGAAAAGAAACTAACCGACATAAAGTAGGAGAAGTGGGATGAGATTTGTTTGAAGGCCTTGAATTCAATCCAGTTGCAATTGGCAGACGAAGTCAAGTGTAATAATCTTGAGAAGAAAAGTGCGGCGAGTCTTTGGGCTCGGGTTCATCGTTGCTAGATCGAATATATTAGAAGAGGAAGCTGCTTAGGTTCTCAATGAAGGAAGGTACTCATCTTTAAGATCATATTGTGGAGTTCAATAAGGTAATATCTGAACTAAAGACGATTAATGCTGATGATCTTAGCGAAGATGATAAAGCTTTCAACTTGATTTATTAACTGCCAACTTCTTATGATCACTTGATAACTATCATGCTACATTGGAAATCAGTCAAGGAGACACTTACTGTAGTCGGGGTGATTAAGGGTCTGAAGAAAAATGAACTAAGAAAGGAGCCTCATAAAGGATGATCTATTTCTTTAGGGTGTTTTGTGGTGGACAGTGATACTTCAATTGGAAGGGATACGTCACACAAGGGTAAAATTCGTTGCCATTACTGTAAAGGAGTTGGGCATTACAAGAGAGACTGTCGCAAGTGGTTGAGTCAAAAGAGTGCTACTAAAGAATGAGAACTATCATCAACGAAGAGGATAAAGCTTTCAACTTGATTTATTCACTGCTAACTTCTTATAATCACTTGATAACTACCATGCTACATGGGTGTTTCGTGGTGCATGATGATACTTCAATTGGAAGAGATGCAACACACAAGGGTAAGATTCGTTGCCATTACTGTAGAAAAGTTGGGCATTACAAGAAAGACTGTCACAAGTGGTTGAGTCAGAAGAGTGCTACTAAAGAAGGAGAACAAGCTCATATAGTCAGCGCAACTGAGTTAGGTAATAATGACGATTATTGTCTTCTTGTTTCAAGTTCTTCAGATGTGGATCCAAGTAGGTATCTTGATTCGGGAAGTTCTTCTCATATTTGCTTCGAGAGGAAGATATTTTCTACTTACAAGTCGTCAACAGGCTGTAGTGTGAGAACAGGGAGTGGAAAATTTGTGAAGTAGTGGGTGAGGGAACAGTTGAATTGGAGACGTCAAATGGTAAAGGGTTCACACTAGAAGAGGTCATGCATATTCCTTCGATACAGCAAAATCATATATCCTTGGGTACTCTTGATGCTCGTGTGTCACGTCCCGCTTCCCAAAAACACGGAATACGAGTACATGAAAAAAACCCAGCGAATGACTAACGTCACTCATAAGCTGTTTAATCGATCAACTCAACAATAGAATCAATACAGAACAAATGCGCAGGTAATAATAATAATCTCATGAATAAATAATACTTGGAATGAGACAATATAATATCCAAATACAATAATAATAATCCAACATTTGGGAATTTTCTGGATTTTTCTGATAATTATTTGACCTATTTGCAAATATTACAAAAAAGAGGGACTTTTGTGCAAAATTACCACTTGGAGTAAAAACTCCACATTTTTTTATTTTTGAGCTGAGCATGATGCCTAGACAACTCAGAGATAAAGAGTTTACTTTTTTTATAATAAACTTGGTTTATTTTACAAGTTTTGATAAAAAAAAATGGTCTTTTTTGCAAAATTGCCACTTAGAGGGCAAAAAGTACAAATTTTGTTTTTCTGGGTTTTACAACAGTGCCGGCCAGATCTGGAGAGTTGGTTTTGTTTTTAAATTTAAATTGAATTGGTTTATCTAATTTCCATGTATAATGATTTATATATGTAAAGATATATTCAAAATGATATTTTGCAAATCTATTCAAAAACCCTAAAACCCTATTACCGACCTATTTAAAAGAAAGTGCAGCCGTCTCTTCACTGCACTACACAAAAGAATTTCTCTATTATTATTTTCTTGGAGTTTCGAAGCGAGGATCTTGGTTTTCTTGCGAAAAGAAGGATTTTCTTATTTTCTTTCATATCTTCGGTTGATTCTTCAATAAGGTGAGTGGCATATATTTGTTTTGTATTGTTCTATGCATGTTGTATGTGATGGTATGTGTATTAGAAAGCATGAATAGGAATTGTATGATGATAATATGAATTCTTGATGTATGGATGTATAAAAATTGAATCTTTCATGAAACTATGATATTGATATTTTAGAACCCTAATTGATGAGTTGAGATTGTTAAGAACCTAATACAAATCATGAATAGGTTGTTTACTTTCATGTGCTCGCTGATTTGATGGATTATGATGTGTATGCATGTTATGTAATACCCAAATTGACTGAAGACAAACTTCTATTGTGTATAACCATATGCGTGGGCTATTCTTGATGTTTGTATGAGTATAACTCGATTTAAATCATGTTATAATTTAATTTTGTTCTTGTGTAACTGATGTTAATAGTTGTGTATGAGTTTAACAAGTTACAAAAGGAGTTTTGAAATCAAAGGGACCAAGTTTAAGGGTTGGAGTTGTTATCTTGATTTCGGGTCTGATGCTTGAAGGCCGAAATCGATTTTGTGTTGGTTTTGTGAAATTTCTGATGAGATCTTGCTTTACATTGAGACTTAATTGGAACCTACTACTACTCAGATACCATAAAATCTTGATGGTTTGCTGATGCTCACACACACACACACGCACGCACGTACGCACGCACGCACGCACACACGCACACACGCACTGCTTTGAAGAATTGTCAAAATTGATGTTTTGAGAGTTTTCGATTGGATTTGATGTGTTTTGATACTGAGACTAGATCTGAACATTATACTACTCCTATTTGATGGATTTTTGATGATCTAACTAATACAAACACACACATATACACACATACACTTATATATAAACTATTCCACTGTTATGAAGAATTTTGTGTGTTTTATGAGGTTTTCAATTGGATCCTAATTATTTGCATACTGAGATTGAATTAGATATTGCACTACTGCTATTTGATGAGTTTTGATGCTATGACCGATGCTTAAATACCCTAAATGTATATATACATATATTACTTCACTGATTTGAAGAGTTTTGTGAAGATTTACTCTTTTGTGATCTTAATGTGATTTTGATGCGTTTTATAAACTTCTATATGCTAAACAAGTTATATTCAATCATCTCAGGAATTTGGTTTTACAAATTTGTGAGTTTACCAAGTGTAATCAATGTATTAGCCGAAACATGCACAAACTTGAAACTGGCTACATAGCAGCGAGAGGTCGACTGCACAGTCGACCGACATTTCTTTAATTCAAGAAAATCCACTTGACAGTCGACTGCCCTGTTTTTGAACTGATTGGGCAGTCGACCGTCAGCTGTTTTACTGGCTGTTTTATTGAGTTTTTCGTCGTTTCTTTTGAACGATTATTTCTTCGAACTTATGGATTATTGATCTACTATTTTAGATGATGTTTTTGCTACAGATTACAATAATTTACAGAAAGATATATTTTGTCTATAATAGAATTTAAATTATATTCCTATGACTTTATAAAGAGAGATATATGTGGTTTTCGAAGGAATTGATGTTTTTTGATATTCCAATGCGTGGCAATGTTTGAGTATGCTTTCCATCTCCTCTTCAGGTACACATCTCCTTATTACTTGATCTGCACAATGGCGAAATAAGAAAGGTTCCTCCCAAAAATAATATTTCAAGTCAGAGAAAAATTTCTTCTTTTGTAGATAAGTAATTTCAGGAGGTAGAATTTTTTATACCAAGTAATCAACTATATCGGCATACCATGGAGGAGTTTGTATCATCATTAAATACTCATCTGGAAATTCTTCATTGACTGGTGTAACCTGCAATTTGTTTTCATCTTTAGGCTCAATGCAAGATAAAAGATTGACCACCACATTTTCCACACCCTTCTTGTCCTTGATTTCCGCATCAAACTCTTGTAAGAGTAAAATCCAGCGAAGTAATCTTGGTTTGGCTTCTTTCTTTGCAAGCAAGTATTTGAGAGCTGAATGATCCGTATACACAACCACCTTTGAACCTATCAAATAAGATCAAAATTTGTCAAAAACAAATACAACAACTAATTTTTTTTTTTTCAGTAGTAGCATAATTAAGTTATGCTTCTGTCAAAGTTCTACTTGCATAATAAATGGTGTGAAAAAATTTATTTTTTTCTTTGCGCTAAAACAGCACCTATCGCCATATCACCAGCATCACACATTAATTCAAAAGGCAAATTCCAATCTGGTGCAATAATTATAGATTCTGAAATCAATTTCTTTTTCAATGTTTCAAAAGCATGCAAGCATTCATGGGTAAAATCAAAAGGTGTATCTTTATTCAAAAGATTGCAAAGAGGTTTAGTGATCAAAAGAAAAATCTTTTATAAATCGTCGATAAAATCCTGCATGACCCAAGAAACTTCTCACTCCTTTGACATTAGTTGGTGGTGGTAGTTTTTCAATGACATCAACTTTAGCATGATCCACTTCAATTCCTTTAAAGAAAACTTTGTGGCCTAACACAGTCCCTTCTTCCACCATAAAGTGACATTTCTCCCAATTCAAGACCAGTTTTTTTTCCTTGCAATGCTGCAAAACCAAAGTTAAGTTAGATAAACAATAATCAAATGAATAACCAAAAACTAAAAAATCATCCATAAAAATTTCAATAAACTTCTCAACCATATCCGAAAAAATTGATATCATGCAGCGTTGAAATGTGGTGGGGCATTGCAAAGACCAAAAGGCATCATTCTATATGCAAAAGTTCCATATGGACAAGTAAAGGTTGTTTTCTCTTGATCTTTTGATGCTATGGCGATTTGATTGTATCCCGAATACCCATCAAGAAAACAATAGTAGGAGTGGCATGCAAGTCTTTCTAACATTTGGCCAATGAAGGGTAGTGGAAAATGATCCTTTCTAGTTGCATCGTTTAGTCTTCGATAGTTTATGCACACTCGCCATCCCGTGACTGTTCTTGTTAGTATAAGCTCATTATTGTCATTCTTCACTACAGTTATTCCTCCGTTCTTTGGCACAACATATATAGGACTTACCCATGCACTATCTAAAATTGGATAAATGATACCTGCTATAACACCCCGTAATTTTCAAAGAGTATAAATATATAATATATATTTGAAATATGGCTGTTTGGTTAAAATATAATGGCTTGATGGCACATTTGGTAATTATATGGTAAATAATGTGTAAAGGGGGGTCCCACGGGTCATGTGAAGGCAGCTTTTCTGCTTTGAAAATTGATGACGTGGAGGTGAGAGGAAGTGGGGGCCCACCATTTGTGAAGAGGAAAAAGATAGAGGTACTGTCTTGGTCTTCTCAGCTGACATGGGTGTTTGCTCTCGGAGAGAGAACGAAAGAAAGGTAATTGGATATAGTCCCATATCGGTAAGATACAAGAATATAATATTAATAAATAATAATGCCTATGATCAAGAGTCACCAATTCGGTTAACCCCCTTTTGAGAGGCAGCCTGTGGTGGACAGTTGTACTATACTATAAATAATTTATCTTCTAAATTGTATAAATGGTCCGAGCTCGGGGCAGGGGTGTTACACATGCATCTAAAAGCTTCAAGATCTCCTTATGCACCACTTCCTGCATTGATGGATTTAATCTTCGTTGTGGCTGCACTATAGGCTTAAAATCATCCTCCATTAAAATTTTATGCATGCATATTGAAGGACTAATCCCCTTTATATCAGAAATGTTCCATCCCAAGGCAGTTTTATGTTTTCTCAAAATTCTTAGCAATTTCTCTTCTTCAACATTATTCAAAGAATCATTAATAATAACTGGAAAAATGGATTCTTGGCCTAGGAAGGCATACCTCAAATTAGATGGCAGGTTTTAGTTCGAGTTTGGGTGGTTCATCTGTTAATAATGACATCTTTGATATCCCCACATATTTGAATTTTAGCTGAACTAAAGGATGAATAGATGGTGTGGCCTCCAAATACCGAACACATTCCAAAACCTCTTCATTTTTGGATTCTAAAGCTGCTGGATTTGTTAGGCACACTTCTAGAGGTAATTTGTCAACTTCACCTTTACGTGTCTTGCTGGTGGCTAGATCAATTTCGCTGACTTGAAAACATGAGTGAACTTCAACAGGATGCTCCATGGGTTTAAGTACATCAAAAGTCACTTGCTCGTTATCAACCCTTAGAATAAGTTTTAATTGTTGCACATCAATTAAAGTTCTCCCTGTTGCAAGAAAAGTTCTCCCGAAAATCAAAGGGATCTGTTCATCTTCCTCCATGTCAAACACAACAAAATCAGCTGGAAATATGAATATGTCAACTTTCACAAAAAACATCTTCAATGATCCCTCTTGGGTATTTGATAGACTTGTCCGCCAATTGCAAGGAAATTGTGGTAGATTTTGCTTCTCCAATACCTAATTTCCTGAAAACAGAATATGGCATAAGATTAATACTTGCTCCTAAATACATAGTGCTCAATGAAAAGAAGAATTTCCAATAGTGCATGGAATTGTAAAACTCCCTGGATCTTTAAGTTTATGTGGCGGCTTCTTTTGTAAAATTGCACTACTTTCTTCAGTTAACATCATCATCTCGTTCTCTTCTAGCTTCCTCTTGTTTGACAAAATATCCTTAAAAAATTTAGCATATTTAAGCATTTTTTCTAAAGCTTCCATAAGAGAAATATTAATATGCAATTGCTTGAAATTATTTAAAAATTTTGAAAATTGATTATCAAGCTTATTGTTTTTAAGTCTTTATGGAAAAGAAATAGGTGGATCATAAGGAGAATTAGGATAAGTGTTAGAATTAAATTCCCCTGAAATTGTTTGGCTTGAACCTCCTTTATCCTTCTCAGAATGGTGATTGTCTACCTGCTGTGTTTGTTCCTCCAAACTTTGCTCACTCTCACTTTGATTTTCATCCACATTTTGCTGCTTAATTGTTGTCCAACTTCTAAGCGTTATTGCTTTGACATGCTCCTTGGGATTGACCACTGTGTTACTAGGTAATGTTCCTTTCGTTCTTTCTGTAAGAATATTTGAAATTTAACCGAGCCTCAAGATTGTGAATTGAAGCCGTATTATTTTGTATTGCCAAATCTGTCTTTTGCATGTATTGCATGAACATATCTTCAAGTGTCGGCTTCTTATCTTGTTGTTGAAAATTTTGTTGTGGTCTAGCTTCTCCTTGATTATTGTTCCAAGAAAAATTGGGATGATTTCTCCATCCTGGATTGTATGTGTTTGCATAAAGGTTGTTTTGCATTTGAAATTTTGACACAAAATTTGCTTGTTCGGCATTTGATGGAGCAAAATGGTTCCCCACTTGGCAATCTGCACTTGAATGATTTCCTGCACAAAAATCACAAATCATATTAGTTTGAATAGCATTAACATTTATATTACCTAATTGTTTAGATAAAGTAGCAATTTGTGCAGTTAAAGTAGTAATAGGATCAAGTTTAAAAACTCCCGCCACTTTTCTTTGCATTGTTCTTTCTGAAGACCATTGATAATTATTAGATGTTATCTCCTTTAAAAGCTCATAGGATGCTTCATGAGTTTTGCTCATAAGTGCACCTCCAGCTGCTGCATCTACCATGGATCGATTGGTAGCTCCCAAACCGTTATAGAATGTTTGCACTTGTAGCAACTTCGAGAGTTTATGATGAGGACACTTTCTCAATAGCTCTTTGTATCTCTCGCATGCATCATATAATGACTCAGTCTCGAATTGAGTGAATGTGGTGATGTCATTCCTTAACATTGCTGTTTTTGCTAAGAGAAAATACTTTGCCATAAATTTTTGTGCTAATCTCTCCCAAGTTGTAATGACTCCTGGCGGTAAAGAATTCAACCAAGCTTTTGCCTTCTCTCTGAGTGAAAAGGAAAGGGTCTCAGTCGGATAGCATCCTTGGAAACTCCATTATGTTTGAAGGTATCACATATTTCGAGAAAGTTTATGTGAACATTAGGATCCTCATGTTCTAGTCCTCCAAATTGAACTGTCTGTTGAATCATCTGAATAATTGCTGGTTTAATTTCAAAATTGTTTTCTTCAATTGCACGTCTTTTGATGCTTGATATTGTTCCATTGACTGAGGGCATTACATAATCCCTCAAAGCTTTGTTCTCCTCTTCGTTCGCCATGGATAAAGAGGATGTGGTGTTTTCATTCTTCTTCTTTCTAATCAGACGTAAAGTTCTTTCAATTTCTGGGTCAAAAAGTGTAGGCTCCAATGGGTTAGATCTGGGCATACACTCCTAAGTCTAGAAAAAAATAAAGAAAAATAAGTCAAAATAGAATAAAGAGGTAAAATAACAATTAAATCTAAATAAAAATAAAAATCCAAACTGGTAAAAGTCTAGAAATTTTCAATACTAATAAAAGAATAACTAGTCCCCGGTAGCGACGCCAAAAACTTGATGTGAATTTTTGTAAGTGTACAAAATCACAACAAATAGTATAGTTAAACGAAAAGAGTGTCGAACCCACAAGGACTAATTATTTTATCGAATACTGAAATTACTAGATTAACTACTATTTGGAAAATCGAAATTAATAAAGAAAGCAACTAAATTAAATTAATCTATGGACTTAACTAAATTAATTAAAAAGAAGTAGAATCTGAAATTTTGTTGTTTATTAATTGCAAAATTAATTCTAGGGTTTTTTATTTCACCTAATTAATCCCACACAATTCATAATTTCATGTGAATGAAAATATTATTTTTCTAAGTTGTAGACCGAAATCCCCTAAGTATTCAATGCTTTCTCTCGAACAACATCAAAAATATCTCCAACTAACAGTTTGTCATATCTCTATGCAAATTTAATTAGTTGAAGATTTATTAAGTTCTATGGATTTCTTTATAGTCACATCAATCACGGTAAATCATCTTTAATTTCGCTCAATCAATGGTGTTTAATTTTATAGTTCTAAATCAAAAATTACCTCTCGGTTTCTCCATGATCCAATAAATCATACAAAAGTTGGCCAAACAATTGTAAGCATTAAACACAAAAATCAAACACACAATCATGGAAAAATAGAAAAATAATATGGAATTAAAAATTGTGTTATCAAAACTATGCTACATCGTAACCCTAAAAAATAAAATTTAGTTCATAATAAAATTGTAACTAACAAATTTTGTCTTGGATTGCATAATAAAAAATTAGAGAAAAAAAAGAGATACAAAAAAGAATTGTTTTTGTAAAAGAAATTGCAAACCGAAACCAGCAAACACAACGCTTATCTTTCTCTCTCTCTTCTCTGTCTTGTCTTTGTCTCTGTCTTGAGCAGCCGCCGCCCTCAGCAGCGCTGACGTCAGCGCAACAGATCCGCCCTCTCTCTGCTTGCGTGTCACCCTCTCTCCTGTCTCGTCTTGAAGTTTGCGCCCGTTGACGTGGCCTGGCGTCACACAAAGCCACGTCCCGTCTTTCTCTCTCTCCTGCTCGTCTTGAACACCGCGCCCACTGAGACAAGCCCCTGCTGCTTTGATTCCTGTGTGCCCAAGACAGAGCCCACGCTTTGTTCTTTATTATTATTATTATTATTATTATTATTTGGAGTCAGCCGTCTTTGTTTGTGTGCGTCTCCTCTCTCTTCCTCTTTCTATTGTATTTATAGGCATACGGATATGAGAATTAGGGTTTATTTTTGCAGAACACCCCCTCTTCTTCATTTATTTATTTCCTTATGTGATTTGCTCTTTATTTCTTGCTTCTTTTTCTTCTCTTTCTTTTTCTTGAAGCACATGCTGCACACATACAAAATAAAATTAGAATTTAGAATTTAAAAATAAAAATGAAATTAATTAGTTTAAATTAATTAAACTAACTAATAATCATATTAGTTCAATTAAACTTTTTTTTAAAAAAAATTGTTTATTGCACTTTCACCTCTATTGGCAATTTAAAATTTTTATTTTGCTTTTCACATGAAAATTCAAAATTCAACAAAACAATAAAAATTAATCAATCACTCTCCTTGTTTTGTTTGTTGATTTTTACCAAAAATCGTCACCTTTTGCATCAAAAATTTTATTCCTTCAAAATTAATTAATTAATTGAAATTTATGAAAATAAGATAAATTATTAACGTGATAGACGAATACAAACAATTTTTATGGGTAAATGAGTACAAATGTTTATATAAAAATTAGACATATCAATTCCTAACAAAGAGCTCGTTCTCCGTGCGTTCGCTATACTCGCGATCAACATCAGAGGTTGTAAGCCATCTTGGTCATTCATAGTTTTGAAGGTGAAATCACTTCTGAAAGTCAGTCTTCCTATGGCTCGTTCTTCATGACGGTATCTAGACTCGAGAGAACTTGGCCTAATGACAACCTAAGCTTGTGACAGAATGTGGGTTTTGTCATGTGCCTATAGAAATCAGAGAACACTTGCTTCTCGAATGTGGGAGAAGCAAGACTGTTTGGATAGAAGTGCTTAGGCCGTTAGGGATAAACGAGTACTCGGCTATCTTTGAGGGCCTATGGGGGGTGTCCCCACCACAATTCCACATTTTATGTGGGGACTAAAGATTGCGAAGTTTTTTGTATGAATTTCATTAGATGGATGTTTGTTGTCCCAACCATTCTTGTTATTTCCGATACCGATAAGGAAAGGGGTAATTTATAACAAAGTTTGAATTGAAAGAGATGGTTGAGTGGACTAAGCGGTAGATTGCTAATTTTTTGTACGAGTTATTCGTACCGAATGATATGGCTAAAAATAGGATTAAATCGGGACCGTTCACATCGGAGACGAATCTTAAAGCTCAGGGGTAAAACGGTAATTTCACCTACTAATGGGTCTGAAGCGGGTACTGGGTCTCCTTCTCACAGATCCAATAACCCGCGAACGGATCCACCTCAACTGGGTACGGGTCCCGACCCGATACAAACCCAGTCCGACAGGATAGAATTAGGGTCTCTGATTGAACCAAATCAACGGGCCTGATTCGCGACTATCCTCTCACCGGAAATTAAGGGATTACATTCCTAATCTGATTACGAGGATCTTACGCCTTATCAGATCACAGGAATCACATTCCTAATCTGATCCCAATGGCGACTATAAATGCCCCCCACCGACCACTGTTACAGGTTAATCACTCTTTTGTCAACTTAAGCTCTTTCTTAATCATCACTGATTACTGACAAGAGCGTCGGAGGGTGCGTCGCCGGGATCAACCCCGGTGTATCGCACTTCCTTGCAGGTGAGCGGCGGGAGTCAGCAGCCCAATTCTGACGAACAGGCTTGGATCCGCTATTCAGGTTTTTCCACGAACTCACAAATCTCATCTGTTTACCCCCACACCAGATTCAGCGGTAACAGATTGGCGCCGTCTGTGGGAAACCATACGAATAGCCCCCGCCTCTTTCTCGTTGACTAGCTCTTCTCCAGCCATGCCTCCCAGAAAGGTCAGGTCTAGGGGGTCCAACCGTGGACCCAACCCTGCCGATCAGCAAGAGGAAGTCCCCGTGCATCCTGCTCCGCAGCCCGAGCAACTTCCTCCCCCGGTCCAAGACCACTTCCAACAGGGCCAGCACCCTCTTCTGAATCAGCAACCCCCTAAGGGTCCCGCCGGTCCTCAGAATGCCGGTGCGGGGGCTTCGCGTCCCAACCCGCAGAAGCAACCCCTCCATCAGGACCGCATCTTGGTACACAATGCCTCTTCGGATTCCATGGCCTCCCACAATCCTCGAGTTTCCAACCTCCGCAATACCATCCTCAATCGGCAGAAGGATGAGGACCTTCGCCGCCGTCTGGATGAAAAGCGGGCCCGAGAGGGAGCCTCCCGCCAACAGCGTCCGGATGAGCGATCTCCTCACCACCGAGACTACAGAAGGTCCCCTACCCAAAGAGGGATGAAAGAGTCCCCCGAACACCATAGGGGAAGACCTCATTCCCCTGCCGGTCGACAACATCCGAGAAACAATGAGGCACCCATCACCCATGCCGAGTTCCAGCAGTTCCAAGCAACGGTGTTGCAAGCCCTCAACCTCCGACCCAACAATAACAATGCTCAGAGGGCTCCTACCCCTCCACGGGTCCAAAGTCCTCACCATCGGTCCATAACTCCTCCTCCGGCTCCTAGCAACCAACAGCGCATGCCTAGCCCTCGCCGCTCCCAGAGCTACCGTCGTCGCTCCCCTTCCTATGAAGACGAGTCCAGAGGCTCGTTTGACTATCGTCGAAGGGACGATGCTCTCTACCGCCGTCTCCACGAGATGGAGAGGCGCATCGGCCGAATAGACAAGGATGAGGAGTTAAGAGGAAGGACCATCTGTCCGAGCAGACCTCCCTTTTCCCGGACCACCATGGAAGCTCCTATCCCAAGAGGTTTCGAACCCCCGAAGTTTGAAACTTACTCGGGGGAGTCGGACCCCGTGGACCACATCGAAAGCTTTAAGACCCTCATGCTAATCCACCAAGCTTCCGATGCTTTGCTGTGCAAAACCTTCCCCGCCACTCTTAAGGGTTCGGCTCGGAAGTGGTACTCCCGCCTCGCCCCGTCTTCCATATTCTCCTTCGAGCAATTCGAGAGCCTCTTCATCACTCATTTTGTGAGTAGCATACACACGGAGAAGACTAACATCTCGTTACTACAGCTTCGCCAGGAGAAGGGAGAGAAGTTGAGAGACTATGTGAGGAGGTTCACTGCAGAAGTGAGATCCATTGCTTCCCTTGACCAGCCTGTTGCAGCGGCCGCCTTCCAATCGAACGTCCTCAACTCCAGCCTTCGCTCCTCCCTCGCCAAGAAGCCCCCACATAATTTCGCCGACCTCCTTCTTAGGAGCGAGAAGTACATTCGGGCCGAAGAAGCCGAGAATCTCCCGGGCTTTGAGGAGACATCTTCCGGGAACAAACGGAAGAGCACAAGCGAAGAGGGCTCCTAAAAATCCCAGAAGGACGGCAATGGACAGCATCGCCCGACTCCTCGGTTTGAGAAGTTCAACCCCCCTCATTGCCAATATATCAGAAGTTCTTATGGAGGTGGACAAGGAAGGGCTCCTCCGTGCTCCCCCGAGAATGAATACACCTGGCAAGAAGAGGAACAAGGATAAGTGGTGCCGCTTTCACAGGGACCACGGCCACGACACGGATGATTGTCGAGCTCTCAAGGAGGAGATCGAAGAACTCATACAGCGGGGGCACCTGATCAAGTTCGTCCAAAAAGAGGGGGCTGAGCTCCCCCCTAGGAGCCTACAAACGAACAGAAGGGCCCGTCGAGCTTCAAGACTCAAAATCTCCCAGCTCCTCCCAAGGGGTCTTCACCTTATTGTAGCAGCAGGATCTTGATTTTCAATAAGGCCGATGCTTGTAACTCGACCAACAGCATGTAATAATGGCTCGCCCTATTGGAGCGGCCACTTAGTTTATTTCAATAAAACTTTACATCTTTTCATTGAAAATTATTGCTCTTGCTTCTCTATCCCTCCGAGTCGCGACTCTCTTAAATGGTGGGTTCGGAGTCCAGCTTCTTCTACATGGCTGCTCCCGCAACTTACTAACCCTTAACAACGAGTTCGGAATCCAACACTTGGCTTGATTCCTCTTCAAATAACCTGCTCTTCAGCGGGTTAGAAGTGGTTCGCCATTCGGAATTGCTCCCACAACCGTTGAAAACCTCTACCGATGGTTCGGAGTCCAACACTTGGCTCGATTCTGCTTCGGATAACTTGCTCTTAAGCGAGTTAAAAGTGGTTCGCCATTCGGAATTGCTCCCACAACCGTTGAACACCTCTACCGATGGTTCGGAGTCCAACACTTGGCTCGATTCCTCTTCAAATAACCTGCTCTTCAGCGGGTTAGAAGTGGTTTGCCATTCGGAATTGCTCCCACAACCGTTGAATACCTCTACCGATGGTTCGGAGTCCAACACTTGGCTTGATTCCTCTTCAAATAACCTGCTCTTCAGCGGGTTAGAAGTGGTTCGCCATTCGGAATTGCTCCCACAACCGTTGATTCTCTCACATAAGCAGCGAGTTCGAAGCTAAAGCTCTTCCCTAGAGTTGCTCCTCACACTCGTCTCACAAATGGCTCTCTTCCAGAGCCGAGCTCTTCACTCCGCTCGCCCCCGAAGCGGACCTCCTTTCAACGAGTTTGGAGCACAACTCTCTCCTAGAGTTCTTCCTCACACTCGTCTCACAAATGGCTCTCTTCCAGAGCCGAGCTCTTCACTCCGCTCGCCCCCGAAGCGGACCTCCTCTCAACGAGTTTGGAGCACAACTCTCTCCTAGAGTTCTTCCTCACACTCATCTCACAAATTGCTCTCTTCCAGAGCCGAGCTCTTCACTCCGCTCGCCCCCGAAGCGGACCTCCTCTCAACGAGTTTGGAGCACAACTCTCTCCTAGAGTTCCTCCTCACACTTGTCTCACAAATAGCTCTCTTCCAGAGCCGAGCTCTTCACTCCGCTCGCCTCCAAAGCGGACCTCCTCTCAACGAGTTTGGAGCACAACTCTCTCCTAGAGTTCTTCCTCACACTTGTCTCACAAATGGCTCTCTTCCAGGGCCGAGCTCTTCACTCCGCTCGCCTCCGAAGCGGACCTCTTCTCAACGAGTTCGGAGCTCACAACTCTCTCCTAGAGTTGCACCTCCAACTCATCTCACAAATGGCTCTCTTCCAGGGCCGAGCTCTTCACTCCGCTCGCCTCCGAAGCGGACCTCTTCCCAACGAGTTCGGAGCTCACAACTCTCTCCTAGAGTTTTTCCTCACACTCGTCTCACAAATTGCTCTCTTCCAGAGCCGAGCTCTTCACTCCGCTCGCCCCCGAAGCGGACCTCCTCTCAACGAGTTTGGAGCACAACTCTCTCCTAGAGTTCCTCCTCACACTTGTCTCACAAATAGCTCTCTTCCAGAGCCGAGCTCTTCACTCCGCTCGCCTCCAAAGCGGACCCCTTCTCGACAAATTTGGAGCACAACTCTCTCTTAGAGTTCCTCCTCACACTTGTCTCACAAATGGCTCTCTTCCAGAGCCGAGCTCTTCCCTCCGCTCGGATGCCGAGCAAGTGCCGATCCGACCCCAACATCAAAGAGCCCGGTCGGCTAACCGAGCAAGTGCCCATCCGAGCCCAAAAACGGAGAAAATTCACTTTTCCCTCAACATTCGTGTAAGATCTCGATCAGACGGCCCAGATCTTGCCAGCGTCGCTAAACGACAAGATGGTGTTTTCTTGGAAACTGAGCCCGTCTCGAGATTCGTGCCATCATCCAACGACCCAGATCTTGCCAGCGTCGCTGAACGACAAGATAGTGTTTTCTTGGAAACTGTGCCCGCCTCGAGATCCGCGCTGAGATCCGACGGCTCAGATCGCTCCACGTCGCTCGGTATTCCGAGCCGAGCGACTAGCGATCCGAGCCGCTCGCGTCCCTTCTTCGCCCCTAGGGTCTTCCTAGCACATCTTACAAGGGTCTTCCTAGCACAAGGGTCTTCCTAGCACATCTTCTCCGCCCCTAGGAGTGGAGCTCCTCTTCCAAAATCCCCAAGACCAAAGCGCTTATCAACTCCATGAAGACAAGAATGTTGCAGGGCTATTTTGACCATGAAGGAGGGTGAATCTTCATCCCACTCCTAAAGAGAAATTGTAGATCTTCGAATTAGCTTCGAAACGAGGGGTCGCATGCCCCGATCGGACCTCCGTAGCACCGGAAAAGTGGATCTCAATACAGCTGCGCCGAATAGCTCGAAAATCCGAGCCGAACCACTCGCGCGAGGGAAAAATCCGAACCGAACCCGAGCAACTGTCGAATCCGAGCTCTTCCCTCCGTTCGGATGCCGAGCAAGTGCCGATCCGACCCCAACATCAAAGAGTCCGGTCGGCTAACCGAGCAAGTGCCCATCCGAGCCCCAAAACGGAGAAAAATCACTTTTCCCTCAACATTCGTGTAAGATCTCGATCGGACGGCCCAGATCTTGCCAGCGTCGCTAAACGACAAGATAGTGTTTTCTTGGGAACTGAGCCCATCTCGAGATTCGCGCCACGATCGTGATCAACCGTCCAGATCAAGCCACATAGTTCAGATCTCCAATCCGAGCTACTGTCCTACCGAGCTTCAAAGTTGAAAAAAAATTCTCCTCGAAATCCGCGCTCAGATCTTGACTAAAATTCGCCAAACAAACAAACAAAAAAAATGGGGGGGGGGGGGGGGGGGGGGTGTTTAACGGAGCGGGTTCAAACCCGTTAGCAACCCGGTACCCATACCCTTTCTCTTCCAATCTTTCCCGCCAAAACAATCGGCTGGCATCGTCTTGTTCTTCAAAAAAGAAAATAAAATAAAATAAAATAAAAAAAACTCCCGAAGCCATCCTCGCCATCACCTCATGCTGCCAACTTCGAGCCCCTCTATCGACGCCGAAGCGTCATCTTCTTCAAAGCCTCGCTGCCGAACTCCAAAGCATCGAGCTCCCCCTCGAGCGAGGCTCCAAACCCAAACTGCTCGCCAACCAAGCTCTCCCTAGCTCGCCTCGTTCGCCGAGCACCCCCTCGTCTTTAGCTCGCCGACCTCGACTGCGTTCGCCAAAAATTCCACAAGAGCTCCATCGCCGAAGCGCGAACGTTCGCCATGGCCGAACTCCTGAAGCTCCAAGCTCGCCTCCAAGTCGCGAGCTCCTCGACCAAGCTCTCCCTAGCTCGCCTCGTTCGCCGAGCACCCCTTCGTCTTTCGTTCGCCAAACTTCTGAAGCCCCAAGCTCACCTCCAAGTCGCGAGCTCCTCGACCATGCTCTCCCTAGCTCGCCTCGTTCGCCGAGCACCCCCTCGTCTTTCGTTCGTCGAACTCCTGAAGCTCCAAGCTCGCCTCCAAGTCGCGAGCTCCTCGACCAAGCTCTCCCTAGCTCGCCTCGTTCGCCGAGCACACCCTCATCTTTCGTTCGCCGAGCTCGCACTATTCGTCAAACTGATCTCCAACTCTACTCCGAACCCATCACCTCCAGACTCGAGCTCATCACCTTCGAGCGCCTCGACCAAGGCTGGCGACGCTCCCCTCATTCGCCACCACATGGTCGGGAGTGAAGGTGTCGACGAAGTCGGAGGCCACCACATGGTCGGAGAGGAAGAGTAAAGAAGACGAGACGAGACGAGGGAGAAGGAGGAAAAGCAAACATAGAAGAACATCGCGCGGGGAGAAAGAAAGAAAAAAAAAAATTATTGCCCGGTCGGATTGCCGAGCAAGTCCCCATCCGAGCTCCACAAACGGAGAAAAAAGCCGTCGAGCGACTACGACCGTTGGATCTTCCAGAAATTCGCGCTTCTGGTGATGGACGGTCCAGATCACGCCACGTACGCTAAACGACAAGATAATGATTTTTGAGGAAACGCGCCTCCTCGGGATTCGTGTCGGGATCCGACGGCACAGATCGCGCCACGTGTCCAGGTATATTTAAATTATTTATTATTTATTTAATTGTTTTAATTATTTAAAAATTCCGAAAAAATATTTAAAAAATCGAAAAAAATTAATTAAAAATTCTAAAAATAATTATTAATTCAGAAAAATTATTTTAAAATTCTGGAAAAATAATTATTAAATTAGAATAATTAATTAATATTTTCGATAATTAATTATTTAATTCGAAAAATGAATAAAAAATTCAAAAAAATGAGAAAAAATTCAGAAAAATCTGGAAAAATCACCAAAAATCCAGAAAATTCTGAGAATATTTTTGGGCATTTTACAAGCCCAGAATAACACCGTTACACCCCAAGCTAGATCCAAAACTCCCTTAAGAACACCGATAAAATCTCGTACGCCATTAGAACAGTAAAACTACTCCTCAAAGACTGAAAAACTCAGTCTCTAGGAGTGGGGGGCTCGTGATATGGCTAAAAATAGGATTAAATCGGGACCGTTCACATCGGAGATGAATCTTAAAGCTTAGGGGTAAAACGGTAATTTCACCTACTAACGGGTCCGAAGCGGGTACTGGGTCTCCTTCTCACAGATCCAATAACCTGCGAACGGATCCACCTCAACTGGGTACGGGTCCCGACCCGATACAAACCCAGTCCGACAGGATAGAATTAGGGTCTCTGATTGAACCAAATCAACGGGCCTGATTCGCGACTATCCTCTCACCGGGAATTAAGGGATTACATTCCTAATCTGATTACGAGGATCTTACGCCTTATCAGATCACAGGAATCACATTCCTAATCTGATCCCAATGGTGACTATAAATGCTCCCCACCGACCACTGTTACAGGTTAATCACTCTTTTGCCAACTTAAGCTCTTTCTTAATCATCACTGGTTACTGACAAGAACGTCGGAGGGTGCATCGCCGGGATCAACCCCGGTGTATCGCACTTCCTTGCAGGTGAGCGGCAGGAGTCAGCAGCCCAATTCTGACGAACAGGCTTGGATCCGATATTCAGGTTTTTCCACGAACTCACAAATCTCATATGTTTACTCCCACACCAGATTCAGCGGTAACACCGAGGGTTCGAATTCCCTATTTCTCTGCCCCTTCTGATCACTTCAGACTTTCCAATTTGAATTTTTTATTCTTTTTTTTATTCCTCACATCCATGAGAGTTTTGCTTGTCTATATATCGTTTTGTTCCATCTGATCTTTTAGGTCCCTACTCAGCTCTGTTTATGTCATGATGCCCCTTGAAGCATATATGTGATAGATAAACTTATGTAATCATGTCATATTTGCTTGTTTGAACTGAATCTCTCTTTAAAAGAATATGTCACTCGATTATTATCAAACTGACTGCAATCTTTTTTTGTCCGTAAGGATCCTGCCAAAGCGTCTTCTACTTCTAATAGGCCATGAACTAGACTAGAATTACTCTCAACTAATCTATAAGGAATAGGAAAGACATGAGAGAGGCATGGTACATCATGGTCACAACGACCACTTCGGTGCACTGGGTAGACATAAATAACTTTTACTTACGTAATGCATGTAATAGTATTTTTGGTAGAATGACACAAATTATGTATATGATCTCTTTTTGGACAGAGACATCTATTGAAGGAGCATGAGAGCGTATCACTAGAGCATTTCCCACGCAACAGCTTTATGATGATGAAGAGGTAGAGAAAATCCTGGAGTGACCTACCCCCTAGAGCCGTTGGTGGGCTTCTTTTTATGTTCCTTCATTTTTTTTTCTTAGTTGCTTCTTTGGATTTGCGCCTACCCCTCCATGGATGTTGGAGGTTATTTGCTTGCTATGTTGATTTTTTTTTTCATGTAGATGTACTTATTCCTAATCTGTTGGGCTTATTTGGTTATTTCCTCGTTAAAAAAACTAGTAATTTGCACGTGTGATGTACGTTTTAATAATTTCAAAAAATAAAAATAAAAACTCTGACGTAGGGAGTATTTGAACCGAAAACCTCTTTTATATTAGTTATGTATGTGCATAGCACATGTTGGTAGAATGACAAAATGACAAATGACACTAAGACCTTGATCCCATTATAATATTAGAGATAAGGTGGCTATACTCCATATTTTCTTTAAAAAAACAACAATAAACTGATCTTTTTGCTTACTCTTCAAACACACTCAAACTTCTCTGCCATTTATTACACACTAGTACTTTACACGTGTGATGCACGTTTTAATAAATATAATTTTTTAAAATAAAAATTTAGATGTAGTCTTGATTTGAATCCAGGATCTTCTGTATGATAATTATGCACGTGTGTTACACGGGTTGGTAGAATGACAAAACATTTACAAATGACACTAAGGCCTTCTCCCATTATAATATTAGAGATTAGAGACTAGTAGTTTACACGTGCGATGCACGTTTTAATAAATAAAGTTTTTTTAAAAAAAAATTAGATGTAGTCTTGATTTGAACCTAGGACCTTCTTTATAATAGTTATGCACGTGTGTTACACGGGTTGGTAGAATGGCAAAACATTTGCAAATGACACTAAGATCTTCTCCCATTATAATATTAGAGATTATTATATTATTATTATTATTATATAGAGCTGTATCCAACTTCTCCTGAGATTCCGAATCACACCATAAGAAAAGTCCTCATTTTCGTCTATATTCTTTTCAGACAATTCCTCATTAACCTCCTTATTTAAACACCAAATTATTGAAAATCAACAACTAACAAACAAAATCAATCCCCCACCACGCACCCAAAAAAATATCACGTACTGACCCACTTTTTGAAAATATTGACGATACTGTTCCACTTCCGAAAATATTTACCCAACTGACCTAGTTTTGGACATGTCAACATAAAATGCTATTGACAATAACTGCACGTGTTACTTTCATACCGTTCTTGCCAATAGCGGCACCTGTGAAATTTTTTTCCCGCTGCCGCTATTGGGAATAACAATATTAGTATATCTCGCATTCACTTAGGAGTTCTCTGACTTGAGGAAAAAATTGTAAGAGAAAATATCTTATAACTGAGACCGCTATTCCCAATAACGACATCATTATAACTGATGCTGCTATTGGTAATAGTGGCATCAGTACAATCTTTTTTTAAAAATCCTTTCTTTTACTACTTCTTCTTCATTGAGGTAGAGAGTGAACTCTCTCTCTCTCTCTCTCTCCATTAATGAAGAAGAAAAGAAGACGAAGAACAAGACCGAAAGGATTTTTTTTATAGTGGCATCAGTTATAACGATGCCATTATTGAGAATAATGACATCAGTTATAAAATATTTTTCCTTCAAGTCATAGAACTGTTACGTAAATGCGATATGAACTGATGCCATTATTCCCAATAGTGGCAACAAATTTTTTTGTACAGATGCCGCTATTGGAAATAACCGCATAAAAGTAACATATATCGTTATTGCAAATAGCGTTTTATGCTGACATGTTCAAAATTAGATCAGTCGGGTAAAAACTTTCTAATGTTGGTCAGTTTGGTAAATATTTTCAAAAAGTGGGTCAGCGCGAAAACAATCCCCCCACCCCCACCAAAAAAAGAACATGTTTTTTCTTCAGAAAAGCCTTCACAATTCTTTAAATTCTAATTAAAACACTCAAAATTCATTATTTCATATACAACATCTGCAATATTGAGCTTACTCCAAAAATAACATTCCACTAAGGTTTGTTAGTTTAGCCCTAGTTAAAAGCCAACCAGTTGGCAAATGATTAAAATATCCTTCAATTCAACATATCCTAATTATATATCACTTAACTCAACCTAAAGATATGAAATGAAGAGTTTGAGATGAAATTAAGTTTTTACTAATAAATGAGACGAATCTGGAGTAACAAGTTGGAGAAACACTAAATTAATAAACGATGAACATCAGTAAGGTTGAAGAAAAATAAGGATGGGGTTCTAGAAAAATGAGAGGGATTATCAGCCGTTGGATAGAATGGGAGAGAACTGATTTTCCCGACCGTTGGATATAAAAGATATCTGATTAAGTAGAGGGGAGAGGGGGTAATTTAGATATTTTACTCTCCCGTTAGAGTTAACAAAATATTGACCCTTGGTGTAAAACCATATAACTCAAGCGCTGCTTTTAGAGTGATCCCAACATTGTAGATGCATATAAAAATAGTTAATTGTGACTTGTGAGTGCAGTTTTGGAATTTAAAAAACTATGAGTGCACTTTTTAAGAAAAAAACAAAAATTTAAAAATAAATAAATAAATAAAATAAACACAAACTTAACTAGCACCTCTCAGGGGTGGTTTGGTTGTATGTAGATTTACAGTAGCGAGGGAGAAACATTGTAGCGAAAGTGAATCATTGAATTTGAATTCTTGAAGTTGCTTTGGTTGGATGTAGATTTATTGTAGCTGGAATAGTTGTCCATGATATATTAGCTTTGGTTAAGTTGTAAAAATACTGTAGCGACCGTAATTTAAATTTTTTATTTTATTTTTTGTTTTATTTGAAATTAATCTAATCTAATCTATTCTTAATTAATTAATTTAATTTTTAGTATTAATCTAATCAAATCAAATCAAATATAATCTAATTTTGATTAATCTAATCTAATCTTAAATAATTGATCTTAATTAAATTAAACCCAAAAAAAGCACACAAAAAACAAGCTAAAAAAACCCAATTAAACTAAAAGTAAAAGCTGTAAAAAAAACCCAATTAAATCTAATCTAATATTTACCTAATTGATCCAGCTTTGGACATGTCAGCATAATACGTTTTTTTGGAAAAAACGACATAGGTTAATTCTATGTCGTTTTTTTTCAAAAAGCGGCATCAGTTTAATTTTTTTTAGCATGGTACTGTTTGGAAAAACGGCATTAGTATATTTCTTATACAAGTGTGATCCTTCTGACTTGGAAAAAGTTTCAAGTGCTGAAACAACTTATAAATAATGTCGTTATCACCAAAAAAAACATTCGCATTACTGATGTCGTTGTTGGAGATAACGACATCAGTTATAATACTCATTATAACTCTCTTTCTCCTCAATCATTCTTCCAAACAACGGCATGAGATAATTGTTGTCGTTCTTAGAAACAACGGCAACAATTCACAGAAATAGATTAGCCAAGTATAAATAATAAAATGAATTGTACCGTTATTCCAAACAACGACATCAATTATCCCTAAAAATGAATATTATAACTCATGCAGTTATCCCTAACAACGACATATGTAATGTGAATGTCGTTATTCGGGATAGCGGCATCAGCTATAGGACTTTTCACACTTACAATTGTTTTTCAAGTCAGAGAGAGTACACGATTGAGAATAAATTAACTGATGTCGTTACTCTAAATAGTGGCATGCGATTTTTTTTAATAAATGCTGCTATTGAAAGAATGGCATATAAAACATATGCCGTTATTTTCGATGGCGCTTAATGCTGACGTGCCCAAAACTGAATCAGTTATGTAAATATTTTTGCAAGTGGGTCAGATTGCTTAATATTTTAAAAAAGTGGGTCAGTACGGAAACAAATTCGCTCTCAACCTCGAAGACTAAAAAAGTGGGTCAAATTGCTTAATATTTTCGAAAGTGGGTCAGATTGCTTAACTAAAGTCTTCACGTAAAACCAAATATAATTGATCCAGCTTTGGACACGTCAGCATAACACGTTCTTGGGAGAAAAAAATGGCATAGGTTAATTTTATGTCATTCTTCCAAAAAGAAAGCGTCATTAGTTTAATTTTTTTTTAGCATGCCGCTGTTTGGAAAAAAAATGGCATAAGTATATTTTTTATACAAGTGTGAACCTTCTGACTTTGAAAAAATTCCAATTGCTGAAACAACTTATAAATAATGTCGTTATCCCCAAAAACAGTATTCGCACTACTGATGTCGTTGTTGGAGATAACGACATCAGTTATAATACTCATTATAACTCTCTTCCTCCTCAATCATTCTTCCAAACAACGACATGAAATAACTGTTGTCGTTCTTAGAAACAACGGCTACAGTTCACAAAAATAGATTAGCCAAGTATAAATAATAAAATGAATTGTACCGTTGTTCCAAACAACGACATCAATTATCCCTAAAAATGAATATTATAACTCATGCAGTTATCCCTAACAACGACATATGTAATGTGAATGTCGTTGTTCGGGATAGCGACATTAGCTATAGGACTTTTTCACACTTACAATTGTTTTTCAAGTCAGAGAGAGTACACGATTGAGAATAAATTAACTGATGTTGTTACTCTAAATAGTGGCATGCGATTTTTTTTTAATAAATGCCACTATTGAAAAGAATGGCATATAAAACATATGCCGTTATTTTCAATGGCGGTTAATGCTGACATGCCCAAAACTCGATCAGTTATGTAAATATTTTTGCAAGTGGGTCAGATTGCTTAATATTTTAAAAAAGTGGGTCAGATTGCTTAAGAGCATTTGTAGTCGTTTGCTAAATATCGATAATATGGATATTTGGTTAAAAAAAGCGCTGCACTCGTTTGGCAAATATCCATATTATCGATAATTTGCTACAGTCGATTGCTATATTTGAGAATGGATATAGCTTTTATCCATATTTGAGCGACGGCACTCGAAGTGCCGTCCCACAAAAAAAAATTAATTTTTTTTCGTCGGACGGCACTTCATGTGCCGTCCTTTGATTTTTTTTAAAAAAAATTTCAATTAAAAAAATCCCATCGCAGGCCCAAATCCTCGGACGGCACTTGAAGTGCCGTCCGGAGGGTTTTGTGATTTTTAAATTTTTTTTGCAATTTTTAAAAATGATTTTGCAATTTTTTATTTTTTATTTTTTGCAATTTCTGAAATGTTTTTGTAATTTTCGGAAAGTGGAAAATGACAAAAAAAAATCCGCCCTGTTGGACGGCACTTCATGTTCCGTCCCTCCTTTGGATTTGATTTTTTTTCTTTCTCCGACGGCACTTCGTGTGCCGTCGCACCAATTATTATTAATAATTTTTTATTTTCGCGCTCCGACGGCACTTCGAGTGCCGCCCCACAAAATTTATTATTTTTTTAATTTTTTTTTCTCCGACTGCACATCGCTTATTATTTTAACATAGAAAGCTAAAAAATAGCTTTTAACGAGTGCAGCAAAAGTTCGATTTCTATTTCCATTTATCCATGTATCCATATTTTTACATTCAACGACTACAGATGCTCTAATATTTTTTTAAAAATGGGTCAGTACGGAAACAAATTCGCTCTCAACCTTGAAGACTAAAAAAGTGGGTCAAATTGTTAATATTTTCGAAAGTGGGTCAGATTGCTTAACTATAAAGTCTTCACATAAAACCAAATATAATTGATCCAGCTTTGGACACGTCAGCATAACACGTTCTTGAAAAAAAAAACGGCATAGGTTAATTTAATGTCATTCTTCCAAAAAGAAAATGTTATCAGTTTAATTTTTTTTTAGCATGCCGCTGTTTGGAAAAAAACGGCATAAGTATATTTTTTATACAAGTGTAAACCTTCTGACTTTGAAAAAATTCCAATTGCTGAAACAACTTATAAATAATGTCGTTATCCCCAAAAACAGTATTCGCATTACTGATGTCGTTGTTGGAGATAACGACATCGGTTATAATACTCATTACAACTCTCTTCCTCCTCAATCATTCTTCCAAACAACTGCATGAGATAACTCTTCCCGTTCTTATAAACAACGGCAACAGTTCACAGAAATAGATTAGCCATGTATAAATAATGAAATGAATTGTTGCCGCTCTTCCAAACAACGACTTAAGTTATCCCTAACAATGAATATTATAACTCATGCCGCCCACGACATCTGTAATGTGAATGTCATTGTTCAGAATAGAGGCATCGGCTTTATGATTTTTTCACACTCATAATTTTTTTCCAAGTCAGAGAAAGTACACGATTGAGAATAATTAACTGATGTCGTTAATCCAATTAGCGGCATGCAACTTTTTTTAAACAGATGCCGATAATGAAAACAACGGCATATAAACACCGTATGCCGTTATTTTGAACAACGGTTTATGCTGACATGGCCAAATTAAAACAATTGTGTAAATATTTTCGAAAGTAGGTTAGATTGCTTAATATTTTTTAAAATTGGGTCGGTACGGAAAAAATTTCACTCTCAACCTCGAAGACTAACTAAAAGTCTTCACAGTTCCCCCCACCAAACATAATCAGTCCAACTTGCCTCCTTTTCTTTACTCTTATCTTCCCACCTGTTTCCGGTCGCCGCTGGTATGATCACTTCCCCCTCTCTCCAATGAGTTTCCGTCACCTCCTCCCACTCCTCCTCCTATTCCACCTCTCCTCCGCAGCTAACCTTACCGCCACCCTCTCCCAATGCTCCACCCTCCTCCAATCCTTCACCCTCAAACCTGCCACGTGGCAGCCCACCACCAACTGCTGCAAGTGGGACGGCGTCGAGTGCGCTGGCCCGGGTCTGGTCACCGGTCTCGACCTCAGCAACCGCTCCATCAGCGGTAAGATCACCGCCTCCCTCTTTAATCTGACCTCACTTCGGGTTCTCAACCTTGCATACAACAAGTTTGATAAAATTCCAATTTCTAATGGGTTCGGAAATCTTTATAACTTGATCTACTTGAATCTTTCCAATGCGGGGTTTGTTGGGCAAATACCGATTGGGATTGCCAAGTTGACCAAATTGGAGATTCTTGATTTGTCAACTTTTTACTTGGGTGAACATTTGCCGAATCCTCTGGTGCTTAAGAACCCCGATTTGGGAACACTGGTTCGGAATTTGAGTAGTTTGAAGGAATTGTATCTTGATTCGATTAATATTTCGGCTGGTGGGCTGGAATGGAGTGCGTTGTTGGCGAAATTGACGCCGAAGTTGAGAGCTCTGAGCTTGGTAGGGTGTTCTATTACTGGACCAATTGATTCTTCGTTGTCTGTGCTTAGTGATTTGGAGATCATTCGGTTGGATGAGAATGAATTGAACTGTAGTTTGCCAAAGTTCTTTGGGGGGTTTTCGTCGTTGAGGGAGCTTAGGCTCAGTTTCTGTGGGCTTCATGGGGTTTTTCCGGAGGGTGTGTTTGGTCTTCCGAACTTGACTGTTGTTGATTTATCGAGTAATGAGATGCTTTCTGGGTCGTTGCCGGAATTTCGTGAAAGGAGCAAGTTGCAGAGTTTGACGCTTTCCTGGACAAAGTTTTCTGGGTACCTGCCGGATTCTGTTGGGAGGCTGAAGTATTTGAGAACATTGGATCTTTCATACTGTAATTTCTCTGGGTTTATCCCCGCTTCAGTTAGCAACCTGACTGAATTGGTGTATTTGGATCTTTCTAGAAATGGATTCAGTGGTGCAGTTCCTTCTGTTTTGCCACCAACAATCTCTAACTTGCAACTTTCATATAATTCACTGAATGGATCGATACCTTCTTCCTTTGGAAATCTTCAACATCTCATTCAGCTAGATTTGAGTGAAAATTCACTTACTGGTCACATTCCTGCATCTCTATTTTCTCTGCCTTTGCTAAAGTCATTGAATCTGAATTCAAACAAACTTTCTGGAGAGATTCAAAAGTTTTCGAATGGATCGTCATCTCAGTTGGGTACTCTCGATTTGGGTAACAATATGTTGCACGGAGAGATTCCAAGGTCAGCCTTTCAACTCTTGGAGCTTAAAGTTATCAATCTTTCATCGAATAATTTCAGGGGCGTAGTGGAGATTGGTTGGTTGAGTAAACTTTTGAACCTCACTCATTTGGATCTCTCATATAACAGTCTTTCGATACAAGACACTGGTGGCAGTGACTTGATCCCTTTCCCCAATATTACTACTCTGGCATTAATTTCTTGCAATCTAACGAAAGTTCCTAGATTCTTGAGATATCTGGAGCAACTGAGCAGCTTAGACCTCTCAAACAATAAAATTTCCGGTGCTATACCTAATTGGATGTGGAGTGTAGGAAAAAATAGCCTCAGTTATTTGAATCTCGCTTACAACTTGTTCACCTCGGTGGAAATTCTTCCAAGTAATTTCAGTATTTCACCCTTGACAGTTGCAATTCTTGATCTTCATTCAAACTTGCTGCAAGGCCCAATTCCACTTCCTCCAATAAATACTATTCTTCTAGATTACTCAAACAACTCCTTTTCGTCTGTAATCCCTTCAAACCTAGCCTCATATCTTAATTATACTGTCTTCCTTTCTCTCTCTAACAATAACCTCTCGGGTGAAATCCCAGCATCAATCTGCAGTGCAACTAATCTCCAAGTTCTTGATTTCTCTGTAAACAATTTGAGGGGTCCGATTCCTCCATGTTTTCTAGATGGTAGCATTAACCTTGGAGTGCTAAACTTAGGAAACAACCAGCTTCAAGGAAGCATTCCTCGGAACCTAAGTAATCAATGTGCTTTGAAAACATTAAATCTCAACAACAACATTTTGGAAGGGAGTCTACCTCGGTCTTTGACCAACTGCAATCATCTACAGGTTCTTGATGTTGGAAACAATCACTTAAAGGGTATTTTCCCCTTTTGGTTAGGAAAAAGTCGATCCCTTCAGGTCCTTGTTTTAGGATCAAATGAACTCTATGGGCCAGTTGAACCTCCTACAGGATTGGATTTCCCGTTGCTTCAAATCTTTGACATCTCGTCAAATAAATTTAATGGCAGTATTCCAATTGATTTCTACAGTAAACTGGACGCAATGAAGGTGAACTCAGTGTCCAACCGCTCTTCTGTCGATTTTAAATATTTGCCATTAAGCAGACACTGCTATCAAGACACTGTAACAATCACTTTCAAAGGGATGCAATTGGAGCTAGTAAAGACATTGACACTCTTCTCATCACTTGATTTCTCAAACAATGGCTTCGAAGGCAGTATCCCAGAGGTCATCGGGGAACTCCGGTCTCTCACTATGTTGAACTTCTCCCATAATGCACTAACAGGTGGTATCCCTGCCTCCATGAGAAATTTGGAGCAGCTTGAGGCATTAGATCTCTCAAGTAACTACCTCTCGGGAAACATTCCTCAGGATTTAAGCAGTCTCACTTTCCTCTCTTATTTGAATCTCTCAAACAACAAATTGACAGGAAGGATACCTCAAGGCAATCAGCTCTCGACATTCTCAAATGCTTCCTATGAAGGGAATAGCGGTTTGTGCGGTTTCCCATTAACAGAGCAATGTCCAAATGCAGAGCCTCCGTCAAACTCCGTGCTTCCAAGTTTTGAGACGTATTCACTTGTCAATTGGCATTATGTGTTGATAGGCTTAGGATATGGGACTGGCTTGGCTATATTGATTGGAACTCTGATGGTTTCTGAGAAATGGAGAAAGTGGTACCTCAATAAGGTTGACACTATGCTTTTAGCAGTGGTTCCTCAAAGTTTCAGGCACATTTGTGATTACTGTGGAGATAGTAGAGTTGGAGCTGAGGAGGTGATGGACAGTGATTCCATGGAGTCAGAAGGATGGCATGGTAGAAAGTTCTGTGTGTATTGCACTAAGTTGGACTTTTATGAAGGAAGATTAGTGATTTATCATGTGGATTGTGATTGCCCCTTAGAAGGGGAGACTTGATCTTATTTTATTTTATTTTATTTTTGATGTAAAAATAGCAAGAATTATACATGAGAATAATACAAAACCATCCAGTTAAAAGCCCTGGGTGGATGAATTGAGACTGTGTAACATGTATTATTCTTTCTGTTTTAAGTTCATATACGAGAAAAGATAAAGATCATATATGTAATTCTTATGTATTGTGGACTTTGATGAAATTGTGCATATACAACAGATTTTAGAGTATATATGATAGTGAATTTCATCGTAATATTTTTTGTTGATTTCTACTATTTGTTAAGAAAATATCATTGAAATGTATTGTCGTAAAGATGCATTACGTTTTTTCCAGAATGTAACAGATTGTGGTTTCATCGAGGGTATTGTTGTCAGTTCGTGATAAAAAGGATTCTACAAAATTGTAATAATAAACATGTAGTACCCAACACCACCCACAAAGATCTTGATGCACTAACAGCAAGATTTTATTATCAGCACAAGAACAAAACGATATGCTAAGATAACAAATATTTCTTACTCAAGAATTACACAGAGACAATGAGATATCTTTAATGAGATATCTTTCTCACCTCTGATAGCACCCGGCACAAGAAGTTCTTTCAGTTTGTACTCCATAAACCCTATGATTTACATCTATATTTATAGTCCACAAGTAAACCTTAAACGATATACACAAATTGGTCCAAAACATATCCAAACCCGAGACCTGTTTTTTAATCTTGCGCACGTTGCGGTTGACTGCCCTGCTTGTCCACTTACTACGATGCTAAATTTATTACATCCTAGCCATCCGGTGATTTCCGTTACCAGTGTGATCAAAGATGAATATGCTATATGTTTCCTCAAAAAAAAAAGATGAATATGCTATATGTCAGTTTTCTAAAATAACAAAAACAAAAAAGCCAAAAAAGAAGCACATAGGATGTATTTTCTAACTACTACAGTTTTTCCAGTGCTAAAAATTTCCTAACAACTGCATGAAGAAAGAAATTTGGCAATCATCATGAATTATCAAATAATTTACTTGAAGTTGTAACTGACTTTCCCGAAGAGAGTATTGACTGGAAAATTTTATGAATTAACGGACAATATGTAACGAGTGGATTTTATCCAAATTTTTTTCGCAACCATGAAACTGCCTTCTCATTCTCATTTGCAACAAAGGCCACCACAGATGACAGAATTTTTGACCAAAATGACTCACTTTTGAAAGTTTTTACCAAAACGACCCACTTTTGAAAGTTTTACCAAAACGACCCACTCGCTAACACAGATAGCGAGTTTGGTTGAAACCTCATCGCTATCTGAGATAGCGAGTGTATGATTTTGTGCTTTCCCACACTTGTGCAAAAAATTGAAAAACTCAAAGTTTACACGCGCTGACTGTGATAGCGTTGGTATATATACTAAACTCGCTAACTCAATTAGCGAGTTTTTTTATACTGAGTTAGCGAGTGTAATGTTTGGAAAATTTCTGACTTTAAACTCGCTATCTGAGTTAGCTAGCTAGTTTCTACTAAACTCGCTAACTAAGATAGCGAGTATCGTTTGGAGATTTTTTATAGATGTTGTTTCGCTCTCCCTCATTTATATCCTTTCTTCTTTTCACTAAATTGGAAAGAAACCCAAAACGAGCAAACCCTAGTTTCCCAGATTCGTTATTTTACAAACAAAATCCGTCCAAAATTTTTTTAGATCCAGTTCCTCACTCACAAACTTCTCTATTCCCACTATCAAAACCCTAAACCCATCCACGAAGATCCTGAATTGGTGAATATTCACGATCAACGATTGGAAGGTATTATTTGCATAGCCTTTGCTCTTTTATGCTTTGGTAGATTAGATTATGCGTCTCATTTTTGTATAAATATCTATAGGTATGGATTATGATATTCCTATATAGATTTATTTTGGTGGTGAAATTATTCGTGATGCGAAGATAGGTTGTTGTTATAGTGCTGTTGATCCTGAAATTATTTGGGCACCCCGTACAATTACAGTGGCAGAATTAGTTGAGAAAATTTATGAGGTGACTAATTGGGGTAGAGATGAATGGCATTTTAAAATTTTAGCTCAATATGCAGCTGGTAAAGGTGAAGACCAGTATTTTATGACTATGCCCGTAGTAAATGACAGCGCTCTGAAGTCCATGATTGCTAGGTCGGTTGATCCAAATTATAGTTGGTGCGCATTGAAATTATATATTCAGCAAATCCAAATTAGTAATGCCCGGCCACATGTTAATCCTAGTTCAAGCTCCATACGAGAATTACCAACACATGGAATGAGTTCAAATCCAGTTCAAACATCACATGCAATCTTACCATCCCCACAGGAAGACACGTTCACTAATACAATAAGCCCGGATCCTACAGAAGTTGAATTTCCCAGCCAACCTAGTTTGGTTCAAGATTATGTTCCATCAGGCAATGTCTATGGAATCTTTCAAAATGCTACCGTGAACAATGAATTGTTAGAGGATGATGAAGAAGATGAAGAAACCAACGATAAAGTTGATGAGAGTGTAGAAAACGATGGCGAAGCGGAAGACGATGGATATGTAAATCTTAATGTAAATGAGGGGAACGACAATGACGTTAACGTTACTGACGCCTTTAATAATGTTAATTTTCATGTTACCGAGAAGATGTCACAAAGTGCGAGGGTGAATCAAGGTCCACAAGAGTCGTCCGGTTCATCGAACGTCGACGAATTGTACATTGGGCAGGAGTTTCGAAGTAAAGAATCCATCCAGCATGCGGTAAAGCTATATTCCATCAAGAAACATCGGAAATTTGTCACAGTGAAATCTACACCCACCCTATATACCGTGAAATGTAAATTGGCACCTAGGAAATGTACCATTGAGGAGATGGTGCAAATCCCACCAGTCGCAAGTGAGGGCGGTTGCCCGTGGAGATTACGTGCAATCGTTCCAAAGAGTGGGACAAATTTCGTGGTGAAGAAAATTGTAGGGCCGCACACTTGTTTGAATCCCACGTTGAATCAAGATCACAGTAAAGTTGACGGTAAACGTATATGCAATTTGATTGTGAATGTCGTTAAGGCTCAGATAGGAATAACACCGGGGACAATTATTGAGATGGTCAAAGTACAGTTCAATTATCAGATTTCGTATAGGAATGCTTGGATTGCAAAACAAAAAGCTATTGAGAAGTTATTTGGTACCTTTGAAGAAGCATATACTAGGTTGCCTTATCTACTATCAGTCATACAAGCAGCAAATCCAGAAACTGTTGTCCATTGGGATAAGTATGAGTCTGGTCCCGGTGAGGAAACATTTAAAGGAGTATTTTGGTCTTTTGGTGCTTCGATTGAAGGGTTTAAGTCTTGCAGGCCTGTTATAAGCGTTGATGGTACACACTTGTATGGAAAATACAAGGGATGTTTGTTAATTACGGTTTCACCGGATGCAAACGACAGCCTTTTCCCATTTGTGTTTGCGATAGTTGATGGGGAGAGTGTATATACTTGGAACTGGTTCTTGAGCTGCATTCGTTTTTTTATCACGGATCGGGCTGGGTTATGTGTTATTTCCGATCGTCATGCAGGTATATTGGCCGCCATGGAGATGGAAAATGGAGCATGGAACGAACCAAATGCATATCATCGATATTGTATGCGATATTTTGCTACAAATTTCTTTACAAAATTTGGTAGCAAAGGTTTGAGAAAAAAAGTTAAAATAATAGCATGCCAACATCAACCAAAAAAATTCTACAGTAAACTCGCTGAGCTGGAAACTGTCAAAGTGGAGGCGGCTAACTAGTTGAAGAAGAAACCAGTTCAGAAATGGGCTCTTCATGATGATGGAGGTCGTCGATATGGAATTATGACTACAGACCTATCAGAAGTTTTCAACTCGATTTTGAAAGGTGTGTGTAGTTTGCCCGTAACTACAATTGTGGAAATGATCTTTCACCGTCTCAATTCTTACTTCGTAACTCGTCGGCAATTAGCAAACACACTAATAGCTGGAGGCAAAATTTTCACTCCAAGGGTTCAAGATTTGATCGATGTCCGCCGTGAGAGAGCAAACTTGCATGAGGTTACAATGTTTCATCATCAACCAGGTCTGTTTTCAGTCAAGACGAGTATACGAAGGGTTGGTGGCAATTTAAAGGGTGGGAACTTACACAGCGTGAATTGGGGTAGTAGAACTTGCACTTGTCAAAAATTTCAGCTATATCATATTCCATGTTCTCATGTGCTTGCGGCTTGTGCATATCGTGCAATTGATTACAAGCCATTTGTTGACACATTTTATTTCACTAGTGCCTTAGCACATACATGGGCTCCCACCTTCCATCCGATACTACACCCAGCATATTGGCCTACGTTTAGTGGACCACGTCTCATTGCTGATACGAGCCTACGCCGTTGTAGGAAAGGACGGCCAAAGACCACTAGAATTCGTAATGATATGGACGTAAGAGATGGGTCAAGCAATGCTACAGGGATGACTTGTTCCAGATGCGGTTTGAAAGGTCACAATAAGCGCTGTTGCCGTAAACAATCTAGTCAGACTTCACAAAGTCATGTATGAATTATATTTCACATTTATTTCAGTTAGGTTGTCTGTTAAGCTCTTCAAGTTACGTATCCTTTATTTCATTTTGAATGTGTTGTGGTTCAGAGATATTAAGTTAAGTTGTGTGTTGTTGGAACTCTAACTATGAAATTATGTTATTTTAAATTCGGTTTTGTGTGTTTGTGACACCAACAATGGGATTGTACATGTGAACAAGTCTGATATGTGATTAGTGTGTTGTGAACCTATGAAATGAGATATGTGATGATAGGAAATGAGATGTATAAAGGGAAGATTGATAGAATCTTCTAAATAGGTTGTGAGTTTAACCAAACTCGCTAACTCAGTTAGCGAGTGTGGTTGAATGAAGCTCGCTGACTGAGTTAGCGAGTTTGGGGTTCCCCAATTTTCCAAAGACATGAAAGTCACTGGAAAGTGAGAAATATGACAGTCGTTATCTCAGTCAGCGAGCTTGGTTCAACCACACTCGCTAACTGGGTTAGCGACTGTCATATTTCTTATTTTTCCCGAGACTTTCATGTCTCTGGAAAAATGGGGAACACCAAACTCGCTAACTTAGTCAGCGAGCTTGGTTTAACCACACTCGCTAACTGAGTTAGCGACTGCCATATTTCTCACTTTCCAGAGACTTTCATGTCTCTAGAAAAATGGGGAACACCAAACTCGCTAACTCAGTCAGCGAGCTTCATTCAACCACACTCGCTAACTGAATTAGCGACCGTCATATTTCTCACTTTCCAGAGACTTTCATGTCTCTGGAAAATTGGGGAACACAAAACTCGCTAACTGAGTTAGCGAGCTTCATTCAACCACACTCGCTTTGGTTAAAAATCACAGCCTCTTCAAAATATGGTTCAGTCTTCCCTTCATACAACTCAATTCACATTAATATTCCCAAACACAGTCTCATCAACTATCTCAATACCCAGAATATCTCTGAACCAGTTCCCACTAATATTTCCAGACACATCTCAAACACATATCTCACACTAATATTCCCAAACACATATCTCAAATGCAGTATAAACATAATTACAAGTTAACAATTTGTCACATTAAAAATAAAACTTAGACAACAAAAGTTATGGGTCGGGGGTGAACAAGTCTGGGGCTCTCCTCGTTCGTTTGGGACGCGTTGGAGTTAGTTGCGTAAGTGTAGATAGAGGAATATTGTCATCATCATGTTCTTCTTCCTCCGCGCCGTGCTCCTCCTCTCTTCGGACCCTATGCCCTCCCACTTCTCTATGGCGATACGAAGGTCGTGTAGTCGTTGTCTTTAGACGACCCGTTTGGTGAACCGGACCGGACAATAGGACGTCTAACCTATTTCCTTCGCCAACTAGGCCAGTTTGTGCCCGACACGAACTTAAAATTTTCCTTGCAAACACCTTCGTTGGTTCAGCAACATTACTTTTGAGAATTTTTTAGCATTCCTTTGTGTATGGGTCATCTTTAAACAAACAAATAACATGTATTAAAAGAATAATATACACAAACTAAAACTTACGGGATGTATATGTGTAATGTAAAATGGAATTCATACATAAACTAAAACTTACGATATCACGAAGCAATGTTGACTATGGTTGAAACATTGGCAAAGTGGCGTGCCCCCGAAAAGTACATTCTTTCGATTGTCCCTCACAAACGTCCTCCGAACGATGCTGTGATTGCAACATTAACAGCCTTGGGTCGACAGGACCGGGACCCACTAGCGGAACATGGGCTGATGAAGGCCCCACCTCATTTTGGGAAGTATATGGAGGAGGTTGATTTGGGAGGATAGACGGAACCACCGGTGTAACATGGGAAGAGGAAGAAGGCCCCACCAGATTTGGGGAAGAAGACGGGGGGGGGGGGGGGGGGGGGGGGGGGGGGGGGTTGATTTGGCAAATTAGGTGGAGCCGTCTCAACCTACATAACAAATAACAAGACACATCAATTTTACAATGTATTGAATCATTAAACCAAAATCAGATTCATCGAAAGAATACAATCATCATACGTTTGGATGCCTTCATCCACCGCCACGGCCACTATTCGAGGGTCGTCCATAACAGGTTCATGGTCCCCCTTGACTTTGGTTACTTGTGGGGTCTACTACTCTCTCCTTGTTCATGAATATTCCACGTTCGTGGCATATCTATAGCGATGAGAACCCTGCAATTATGGATGTGGTATATTCAAATAATAGAATTGCGTACTTTAAATGCATAATTGCATACTCTAAAGCAGTAAAATTTAACCAACAAAAACCAAAAAACCAAACAAGTAACAATTGAAGTGTTATGGGTGTAATCTAAACATTGAGATCTTTGAAGGCATCCAAGCAGAAGAACTGAGAGATCTCAATTTAACTATTGTATGTTCTTTGTAATCTGAACATTGGATCAGTGATTCAAAACTAAGTAAACTAAATACCAGACCTCAATTTCAAACAAGAACACTTCCCTCTCCTATGTTACTATTGGCAGAACTAACAAGACCCAGATTTAAAAGAAAAACAACAACATCACCACCACCACCAACAACAATAGCATAATTCTGTCTAAAAATTTCCCAACTTAGTACATTAAGAGAGTGTCAATTAATTTAACGAAATCTAACCAATGACACTACAGAATGGTACTGAAATCTAGATCTATTCTAAGCGGATGAAGACTTACCAAACAATAGATGATTACTTTAGGATCTAGGGTTCACGAAAGCCACTTCAACGCGAGTCCCACTCTCCTCTTCACCATTCACAAAAAAACCCAAAAAAGGGAACGACGGTGTATGATTTACAGTTTTTAGAGTGGGAGTAGAGGGGGTTGATAGTGATGAAGTAAATTTGGAGATATTTTGGACGAATTTGGTTGGGAAATTCGCAAAATTTGAGGCTAGAGTTTTTGGGTTCCTCTTGATTTGGGCAAGAAGAAAGAGAGAGAGAGAGTATGATGAAGTGAGACAGATTTGAAATAGCGAGTCTATTAAACCATCCCCAAATGTGGTATAAACAAACTCGCTAACTGAGTTAGCGAGTTTGGTATATATACCAACGCTATCACAGTCAAAGCGTGTAATCTTTGAGTTTTTTCATTTTTTTGCACAAGTGTGGGGAAGCACAAAATCATACACTCGCTATCACATACAGCGATGAGGTTTCAACCAAACTCACTATCTGAGTTAGCGAGTGGGTCGTTTTGGTCAAAACTTTCAAAAGTTGGTCGTTTTGGTAAAAACTTTCAAAAAGTGGGTCATTTTGGTCAAAAAATCCAGATGACAGACCGATGACTTTTCCCCTGGTGTTAATTATCTGCTAGATTGTTATGCATGATACTATCCTCTCTGTTTGGTATAAATATCATGTACGTTTGAGTTAGGCAGCTGACAGACCGATGACTTGGTTTATATAGTGAAGACTCACTCTAATGGCACACTTGAGCAGCACAAAGCTCGTCCAGTAGCTAAAGCTAAAGGTTTTAACCTGGTATGACATTGAGTATTTGAATACATTTGCTCATGTGGAAAAGATCATAATCTTGCCCCAGAACCCTGCATGCTTTCTCGCTGCTATCTGACTTAATGTAATTAGGGGGTACAGGAGCAACTTCACCCGTTGTTTGCCGTGATTCCTCGTCAAAAGTGATATATCGTCTCTGGTGATAGGTATTTGGCAAAAAAGGAATGGCGATTGGGTGGGTTGATCTAGAGGCCAAGGATATGGATGGGATGGAGGTGCTTTCATATTGGTAAAGGTCGTGACAAGTTGTTCTTTTCTTTCCGTGTGTGTTTTGGCTCCTCCGCTTGTTTAACGGTTAACTCTGTAGATTGTTTTCACTGTTGGGTTTATGTCTTGCATAAGTTGTTGGATAAGAAGACGATAAGACGATGGAGGGATCAAGACGATTGCAATCGGAGTGGAGGCGAGAAACAGTCAGCGGCGACAACAGAGGAAGTTGCGGTCGACCGCAACTTATGTGTGGTCGACCGACCCCTGCACGATGTCTTCCAATGATGAGGACAGTTGACCATCTTGTTGGTACAGTCGACCGTTCGCGATGCTGATGGGTTTCGGACTTGAGTCTGGCAGATTTGTGAAAGGTCCAACTTGCTCTTCAAGTTAGATCGTGTGGCTCTTATCGTAGAGTTATCTCTTATTTACTATCCAATGACTATTGTAACAAGATATCAACTTAGGGTTTATCTCTAGATCTATATAAACAATTGTAACTGCTCATAGATCCATATGATGATTCAATTGTGTGCCGAATAGAAGAAGATAGTACTTCATTTGAGATGGTGAGAGAGTTTCTCCATTGTAAGCAGCATCAAGTTCCAGTTAGGCTTGAGAGAGGGTCGTGGTGAGAATTGTAATATTCTTGTATCTTCTCTAGTTGAATAATATCTCGGTTCTTACTCCCCCGGATTAAGGCAAAAGCCCTAACCGGGATAATTCTTGTGTGCTTTGTGTGATTAGTGCGATCTAGTTTTGCTTGGTGGTTTGTATTGATTTTGTTAAAGACTCAACAAGATCCTCAAATTCCTAACAAGTGGTATCAGAGCAATCAGGTTCATGAGTTTGTTCGAGTTACTTGGAGGAGATGGAAGATCAACAGACGAAGATCAAACAATTTGAAGGTAAGATCAACTTCAATCTATGAAAGGTGGACATGTATGATAATGAAAAGGGATGTGACAAGGTTTGTGTCACAATGTCTGATCTGTCAGCAAGTGAAGGCAGAACATTAGAGGACTGCTGGACTGTTACAACCTCTTCCGATTCCAGAATGGAAATGGGAGAATATCACTATGGATTTTGTGACAGCATTGCTCAGGAGTCCCAAGGGTCATAATGTTATCTGGGTGATAGTTGACAAGTTGACGAAGAGTTATCACTTCATCCCATTCAGGGTGGGTCAGTCTACTGAGAGTCTGGAGGAACGATATATTCAGGAGGTAGCGAGAATGCATGGTGTTCCCATCAGCATCGTATCCGACAGAGATACGAGATTCAGGTCCCAGTTATGGGAGAGCCTTCAGCAGAGTTTAGGGAGCAAGTTGAACTATAGCACAACATTTCACCCCCAGACAGATGGACAGTCCGAAAGGACGATTCAGACACTGGAGGACATGTTGCGATCCTGTGGTCTGCAATTTGGTGGTTCTTGGGAAGACCATTTGCACATAGTCGAGTTCTCATACAACAACAGCTATCAGGCAAGTATCGATGCAGCTCCGTTCGAAGCACTCTATGGTCGCAAATGTAGGTTCACAGTTTGTTGGGACGACATTGGCGAGAGGAAACTCTTAGGACCAGAGTTGATTACGAAGACAGTTGATGCAGTAGCTCAGATGAGGAAGCACCTGCAAGCCGCTCATGACCGGTAGAAGAAATGGGCTGACTGTCGTCGCCGACCTTTGGAGTTTGAGGCAGGTGATCATGTATTTCTGAAGGTATCACCTTGGAAGGGCGTCATCCGATTTGGTGGTGGGGGTAAGCTGAGTTCCCGATTCATTGGCCCTTTTGATATTGTGGAGAGTGTGGGCAAGGTAGCTTACAGACTTACATTACCACCAGTCTTGTCTGGAGTCCATTAACTATTCCACGTCTCTCAGCTCAGGTAGTGTGTTAGGGACGACAACCACGTGATTGACTACTCAGAGTTGTCCATGAGACCAGACTTATCTTGCGAAGTCCAACCAATTGCTATTCTGGACAGACGTGAGAAAGTGTTGAAGAATAAAGTTATCAAACTTATTCGTGTCTCCTGGAATCCCCACTCGTCTGGTGAGTCGACTTGGGAATTGGAGGAGGAGATTCACAGGAAGTTCCCTCATCTCTTTGAGTAGTTGTATGTTGTTTTGGTTGTTTCTTTTCCTTCTTTCTCGGGGTGCCTACGATCTACCGATGTGAATTTCGAGGACGAAATTCTTCTTGTAAGGTGGATAGGATTTGTAACCCCTATTTTTGATTGCACAGATTTCTTGTATTTTGTAGTGTGCTCTTTCTATTCTAATACATTTTTGGTCTTGGACTGTTGTGGGCCTTATGTTGCTATTTATTATTCTTATACGATTGTTGTTATTATTTTTGTCCTTATTATCTTATTAACCCAAATCTTTCAAAACCCATATCTTTATTGGATATTAAATCCAAAACCCAGTCTACCCAACCCACATTTCCCTAACTAATAACCCAGATTTTCTCCCCTCAATTCTCCGTATCCCTGACTCCCCACAATCTACTCTATTATTTTATTATATTTATTCTCCCCCACTCTCCCACAAATCAGAACTACCCAAAACCAATTCTTCATTTTCCAACTCCTCTTCATTGTACACAACTACTCTCTCTCTCTCCTCGTTCCTTCTTCAACTGCCAAAACCAAAACAACCCTACCCCGTTCCATTCTCTCTCCCGTTCCCTATCTCCTTCCCCATTTCGCCTACAGCCGCCCAAACCAAACAACCAAAGAAACCCATCACCCCTGCCCATCCCCATCGCCAACTCCGACTGCCACCTCCATTGCCGTCACCATCGTCATCTCCATCACCACCCCTTCCTCGTCGCCTTCAACCTCTCCTCGATCTTATCCCTGCCCTCGCCCAAGCACCGCCGAAACCTATTAATCCTCTCGCCATTGCCGCTCGCTCGAACCCACCACTCCGCCAACCGAACCCATCGACTACACCTTTGCCATTGTCACCGCCGTCCCCCGCCGTGCACCCCCTTCATCCCCCGAAGATCCCCCGTCGCCCTCATCGCCGTCCAAGCCCCGTCGAAGCCAGTCGTGTCGACTCCTCTGTTTCGAGGGAAAACAGGGCATTCGCTCACCGCCGTTCTCCTTGGTCGCTGCCGATGCTTCCCGATGCTTCCCGACCGCCGTTCTCCTTGGTCACCGTCGTCTCAGGCTCAACCAGTCGTCACCGCTGTCCACCACCCCCCTCTCTCTCTCTCAGTCGGAGTAAAGAAGAAGGAGAAAGAAAAGATCTGATTGGTTGAAATTGGTGTTCTGTGTTTGGTGTAGCCGATCCAAACTTGCCGTTTGGTGTTCTGTCCGATCCGGTGTGAGATCTTATTGAGTTGCTGATTGCTGTTGTTGTTACTGTTTGAGTTTCTTCGCACGGTCTTCACACGTGCTTTTGGGATTGCTCCCCGGGATTCTGATCCCGTTATTCCTTATTCGTATTTGAACCGTCTATAAAAAAAAGACAAGTCCACTTAAACTCATTTAATTATTCTAGTTCAAGCTTATTGACCTCCTGCAAGTAGTTCCTTTCAATTATCTTAAATTTGCCTTGTGTCCTTTCCGTTGGGAGTATCGAGGGTTTACACGAGCTAACCCGACGTACTCTTGACATCGTTTCCTTATCCATTGACTCAAACCCAAGCCTACATACACACATGACATAAATAAAATAACTAGAAATTGCATATAAGGAAAATGAATGGTGATTGAATACATTGATTGATTGAGATATTGTGACTTGAACAATGACATGATAAATTGACTTGTACACTATAAAGAACATTCTAATTGTTGTACATTAGTGTAATGCATTTCATGATACAATAGCATGTTAATTACCCACTTGATGAACATTTATGTGATGACATTTTATAATTCCTGCTGCCTTATCTGTCTTGTACTGAGGTTTCAACCCAGTTATAATAGAAATCGGTTAAAATAATATAAAGATGAATTGTAGCCCTAAGTGTCTAGTTGCTGATAGCATCCTGGAACTTCGAATTATGAATTGTAGTCTATGAGTTATCGCTGTTTTAGTGTAACTATGTCGGCTGTTTCAGATTTACTATTTCTTGTTATTATTGTGCAATGCATCATGTTGCTGCATTCTCATCATCCCCTTAACATTCTTATACACACTTGCATGGACATGAGTGATTTAATAATAAAATACTAAACAAACCGGGGTTAATAAGGGTTGACTTAGTAGTGGATAGTCTCAGAAAATGTACTCGGTAAGGCTTATCGTGATATCGTATTGACATGGAATGAGAAGTATTGACTGTGAATGATTGATTGTAAATTGTAAATTGTAAATAATTGTTATTGACACCGAGTACACGCTCTGTAGATCTCACCACGAAGTCTAAAACGAACACTGTTGTGCGTGCATCGAACCTGTGGTATGGGACACAGTAGTACGGGCACTAGATAGGAGAAACAACATACTAATGAACTTAAATTGACACGTATATGCTTGATTATGACCATTGTTTATTAATACCATTATTGTCGTTGCAATTTAATCTTGAGTCATATTCCTTCATGTACCTTATTCCTTACTCTCTGTTTTTCACTACTTGCTGTCCATACTTGCTCTAAGGACTTTCCTTTTCTTCATTCTAACTAATCCAACTACAGGTGAGCCAGGGAATTTGCCAGAAGATATTGGAGAGCAGTATTTCTAATTTGAAGCAGGAGATGCATTAGAATAAACTAGTTCTTTCCATGTTTTCTTCATCTTATTGCAATTCATTTGATTAAACTTGTATCCCGGACTTTTGACCCGTAACTGCTGTTTGTTTTCTCATTATTAGTTATTATGTTGGATTATTGGATTCTTAAATTCAGTTATTGTTTATGTGAGGATATTATCTAGGTGGTTGTGATTAATCTTTTTGCGTATTGTTGAGTTGAGACTGGTACAACTTATGAATGATGTTAATATCATTCGCTGGGCCTTCGCCACGGGCTTGTATTCCCGTATTTTGGGAAGCGGGGCGTGACAATTAATGCTGATGATCTTAGCGAAGATGATAAAGCTTTCAACTTGATTTATTAACTGCCAACTTCTTATGATCATTTGATAACTATCATGCTACGTGAGAAATCAGTCAAGGAGACACTTATTGTAATCGGGGTGATTAAGGGTCTGAAGAAAAATGAACTAAGAAATGAGCCTCATAAAGGATGGTTTATTTCTTTAGGGTGTTTTGCGGTGGATGATGATACTTCAATTGGAAGGGATACAGCACACAAGGGTAAGATTCATTGCCATTACTGTAGAGGAGTTGGGCATTACAAGAGAGACTGTCGCAAGTGGTTGAGTCAGAAGAGTGCTACTAAAGAATGAGAACTATCATCAGCGAAGAGGATAAAGCTTTCAACTTAATTTATTCACTGCTACTTATAATCACCATGCTACATGGGTGTTTTGTGGTGCATGGTGATACTTCAATTGGAATGGATGCAGCACACAAGGGTAAGATTCGTTGCCATTACTGTACAAGAGTTGGGCATTACAAGAAAGACTGTCACAAGTGATTGAGTCAGAAGAGTGCTACTAAAGAAGGAGAACAAGCTCATATAGTCAGCGCAACTGAGTCAGGTAATAATGACGATTATTGTCGCAACTGAGTCAAGTAATAATGACGATTATTGTCGCAACTGAGTCAAGTAATAATGACGATTATTGTCTTCTTGTTTCAAGTTCCTCACATGTGGATCCAAGTTGGTATCTTGATTCGGGAAGTTCTCATATTTGCTCCGAGAGGGAGATGTTTTCTACTTACAAGTCGTCAACAGGCCGTAGTGCGAGAACGGGGAATGGTGAAATATGTGAAGTAGTGGGTGAGGGAATAGTTGAATTGGAGACGTCAGATGGTAAAGGGTTCACACTAGAAGAGGTCATGCATATTCCTTCGATACAGCAAAATCTTATATCCTTGGGTACTCTTGATGCTCGTGGCTACAGGTACACAGATCGAGGTGGAATTTCAACAGTATAGGATAGTCGTCATAAGGTAATGAAGGGTAAAAGGGGAATTGGGTAGGGTCAGCACAACCCCTACCAGCTTTGTGGGAGCAAGAAAACTCAGCCAAGTGTATGGAAGCTCATTGTTCCTAAAGCATCATCTAGTAAGCTGTCACTAGAATTACCAAATCGAGACTGCAACGTTCGAATACCATTGGAAGGTGAAGAAAGTCTTGATGTAGGTGGAGTTCGTGTGGAGGGTGGCACCTCCATGATTACATCTACAGGGGTGTGCCCTTAAGGGGGCATACAGCTAGAGAAAAACTGGTAGAGGTTTGTTCAACTAGCAGAAGAAGCCATAGAAATATGTTGTTTACAAAGCGAAGAAGGGTCTAGAAGAGTTTTAAATCACACAGGTATGGATTCATGCATATGCAATCCAATGTGGAGATTGTTGGATTTATGTTTTGCATACGATGTTGGATAAGAAGACGATAAGACGGTGGAGGGATCAAGACGATTGAAAACGGAGTGGAGGCGAGAAACAGTCAACGGCAGCAACAGAGGAAGTTGCGGTCGACCGCAACTCATGTGCAGTCGACCAACCCCTGCACGATGTCTTCCAGAGAGGAAGACAGTCGACCGTCTTGTTGGTACAGTCGACCGTTTGCGGTGCTGATGAGTTTCAGGCATGTCTGGCAGATTCGTGAAAGGCCCAACTTGCTCTTCAAGTTAGATCGTGGGGCTCTTATTGTATGGTTATCTCTTATGTACTATCCAATGGCTATTGTAACAAGATATCAACTTCGGGTTTGTCTCTAGATCTATATAAACAATTGTAACGGCTCATAGATCCATATGATGATTCTATTGAGTGCCGAATAGAAGAAGAGAGTACTTCATTTGAGAGGGTGAGAAAGTTTCTCCATTGTAAGCAGCATCAAGTTCCAGTTAGGCTTGAGAAAGTGTCGTGATGAGAATTGTAATATTCTTGTATCTTCTTTAGTTAAATAATATCTCGGTTCCTCCTCTCCCGGACTAAGGCGAAAGCCCCAACCGGAACAATTCTTGTGTGCTTTGTGTGATTGGTACGATCTAGTTTTTCTTTGTGGTTTGTGTTAATTTTATCAAAGACTCAACAACATCCTCAAATTCCTAACATTCACCACCTTTCAACTCAACAAAAAGATGAAAACAACTGTAAGCAGTAAGCACCAGCTCCACCTTACTGGACCATATCAGGTACGTAGGGGTATTCATCGGGTTTCAAGCCCACACACGCCAAAAACCAAACGAAAACAAAGTTCTGGAAAGTCACAAAATCTGCTCAATTTCAATGTAGGCGAGTTTTAATGTTCCTTAAACGCACTAAGATTTGATCGACCTAAAACCCACCAACATGCTATATAAAATTGTTAATTTACAGGTGCGTGTATGTTACAATATTTGTAATATCGATGTATGTGTGTATTGGACTGACATATTCTGGATAAAAACATATTAGTAGATATTAGGCTCATTTATCTCGTACATTTAGCAAATACGGCACAATCAATAGGGATTAGGCATGCATCATATCCTGGCTATCGAAAGAAATAAAGAAAGAAAGAAAGAAAGAAAAATTCCAAATTTCCTAATATGTTGTAGAAATCCAAACATCCAATTTGCTAAAAAAAGATCTAGGTTTTTTTTTTTTTGATAAATGGATCTAGGTATTTACTCATGTAAATCTAAATAAGCATTAGCTTTTCAAATTTTACATTGCATTAACATTACATAAAATTTGTACTTCCGAACAAAATTGATGTTAAATCTTCTTCCCTGGTTAGGTAATGCAATACAATAATCGATTTACTGTTCTCCTAAAAAAAAAGAACAGATTTACTGTTATATCCAAACCTTTTTGTAACAAATAAAAATACAAATTTTAGACTTGACTAATAGAATATCTGTATGCATATTCCATAATTCCCTTGGCAAGTGGACAAGAAAATAAAAGAACTAGGAAAAGCGATGTACACTCGTTTATTTGCCCAATGCCACAGAAAGGCTTTGCCAAATATCATAGCTTTGCCTCTAAAAGAAGCAAGGCCAATTCACCTCCATGTCTGAAATCGGTTATATTAGAATACAAGAATCTTTCGAATAGAGCACGCAAAAATTAACAGTAGCTTACCGTGCATCTGGCATGATATAGCTGCTGTTAGTGAACTTGACAAGCATTAAAGCATACACTACCCACTTTTTTTCAAAAGCAAGAAAAACAAAAGAAAAAAAAGGAAGTGGTCATTGAAATTAGAAGATGTTTTACCATTTCATTAACAGCTATGTACTACGGTATTACAAACACAGCGGAACTGCACTGTGAAGATCATGCCCAAAGAGCAAGCACAGACATTGAAGCAGATCCAAGAACTAAAGCAACATATGAAGCCTTTTTCAATTGAGGATTCAAAGACATTGCCTTGTTATGGAAGAAATCTACAGCTATTAGATCCACAAGAGCCATATATACTAGAATTCCTGCAGATACAGAGCCTAACAGTCCTTCCAGTATAAGAGCCTTAGGGTTGCTATCATCATATCCAGTCATATAGAAGATGATCATTCCCAATATAATTCCAATTGGTGTAGTTATAGAGAACATTAAGCTCATGTACCCCACTGTTCCTAGTCCAAAACCAGCCTGTCACAAACATCAATAGCTTACGCAAATCATTCAAAAATAGGGTTTAATAGATGAAATTGGTTCTTATGCTCTTTACTAATGCATTGATGATGCTAAATATTAATAAAAAGTTATCATACACATGACATGCGTGAATTAAAAATAACCGAGTACAAATACATACATGCAGAAGAAAACAAATGTACAATCGACCAATATACTCTGCATATAAACTAATAGGATATGCACATTCCTTCAAGCACTATAGCATAGATGGTCTATTTCCTTACTGTGATATGTTTTCTCTTGCAACATATTTGGTGTGTGAACTACTACAACAACAAGACCTACAGTTTTTTCATCTAATTCTTCCTATCACCTATGTTAACGACCATCTTCTCTAAGAAATTAACACATATCCTTCTTAACTATCTCAATCCAAATTTGTTTAGGTTTTATCTCTAATCTCTGCTACATTAACCCACAATTTTACCATCTGTTTCTCTTTTTCAATGCATAGGTGTTTTAGTTACAACAAGAAGAACAACAGTCTTTATCTCATTCTTCCAATCATCTATTTTACCAACTATATCCTCCATGAAATTAAGACATGCATCTTAACTGTCTCAATCCCATTTTTGTTTAGGTCTATCTCTAATCTGTGTCCATTAGTAACAATCTTATTATTATTTTTAATCGTGCTAATGTCCAAAACCATCTCAATTGATTCCCCCTTTCATCCTCAATTAGGGTTCCTGTAATTACTTGAATATACACCCATTCCTTATCTTTAGATGTAGCGCCACTCTTCTACCTCTTAACATCTTTTCAACTAAAGTCATCTAGAAAACATGTTATCCCATAATTGCACAACATTATAAACCATTGAGTGTATCTATCTGGTCACACATCTTTCTCATGAAATTTTCACTTTAAATTCATTGGTATATCATGCTCACATATTACTCTAGAACACTTCTTTGATTTATAGACAACTTTCTCAATCTCCCCATCAACCTTCTTATGTATGCTTGCTCTCTCTAAGCTGCAACATGATGCAAGCAGAATATGAACCCTAAACCTATTGCCCACTATGAGAGGCTTTACTTTGTGCTCCAGGCACACTTGCCTTTCTATATGTACTAGGATTAGTAAACAAATATTCTGTAAATTAAAGGATCATAACCCCACTGGCTTTCCTAAAAGAGAAAGGAAAAGACAAAAAAATTGTCTAGTACTTTGTATTGGAAATGACACTAAAAGAGAAGCATACAATCTAAACAAGACAAAGATATAAATGACAAGTGTATTGTTTAAGATTGTGTGCTACACATAGATGACCATTTCAAGTGCTTCAGCTGCACTAATGCCTTCAGTTTATGATATAAGTAATAAAGACCACCATTTAATAAAGAAGATTGGTTTAGTGTACAGCAATACTAGAGGAAAAGATATGTTTAAATGGCGTGACTGTGTGTGCCTTTAGCTTTTCCTCCTTTTGAACTGACCATTACAACAGTTTGCTTCCACCTATGAACTACAATACAAGAAATTTAAATCCACAAAGTAATGTCTGAGAAGTGACCCTTCCACTAAATAGATCACTTGCCATCTGGAATTGGATATGGATAAATTATAATAGGAACTGAAAGATCTCCAACTGTTTAAAATATCAAAGGAGGACAACCCTTCAAACACTAAGGTTTTCATCGAATGAGATATAGCACCATCATCCTAGATGCAGTTCAAGTTTAAGTCTTACACATAATGCACATGATTATCAATTTAAAGATTACTTAAAATGGCTTAAACACTTTAAACTTGATAACTTGTCCTTGCAAGTAAGTGATACTAGATGATTATCAATTCCTAGAATAAAAAAGTGGGTTGGAACAACTAGTAAAAACATGCATGTATACAGTTAAAAATATCGTCAATCAAAAACGAAATCATGGAGGGCAGTTTGTCGGGTAGCTAATATCTCAGTTATAAAGGGATTTAACTTCTATATATGAAATTACTGGAAATATAGCTCAAACCAACATCATCAACTGTGAAGTTGAAGTCTTAAATATTAAATTTATTGTTCTTAACATCAAATTTCTCATGTTCAACTATAGATTTAATGCTTGTTAAGATTTTTTGTGAGGGGTTGTTAGTCGGATAGGATTTAAAAAACAGGGTAAGATCTTAGAATTAAGATGATTTCAAATGCAAAACAGGATAATTTCAAAATCGTTTACGACTTCAAATACATACCTAGTATGGTTTTGAAATTAGTCAACTCGGATTTCACATACTTTTTTGGTATTATTGTTATATATGAATATGAGAATAAATAATAATGATGGTATAAAATTATATTATTAATTATTCTAAAAAGCATAATTATCAATATTTGATAGGTGATGTATGCTATGTTCAATGAAGTTTACTCGACTGTTATCTTTTTACACTAATCAGTATGGATCTAAAGATATAAGAAAGTTTCTTTTTTTATGCATAATAACCTCCATGATCGTTTTGATTTTCTATATGTAAAAGAAATTCTAGTTTCAATCATGGTTCAAAAATAAAAGACGGCGGCTAGAAAAAATCTTTTGATTTATAATATTTTCTGTAACCCTAAGCCCCTAACGCTAAAAAGAAACAAATATAACTCCCAATCAAAACTATTTTTTTATGAAAGATTTAATTTAATTTAATTAATTAGCTGGTGAAAAGTAAAGAGCAAAAGAAGAAAAGAAGAAGAGAGGAGCAGAATAGTTGCCAGAAATGAAGGAAAGGAGGAAGGAGATGAGACTTCACCAAGGTTTGAGAAACATGGGGTTAGAGGTATGATATTGAAGAAAGAGTTTTTGACTTATTTATGGTATAGTGTAACTTTGAAAACAAGAAAAGTAAGATTTCACTAAAATCACCTTATTTTGAAGGTCCTCTACGACTAACACCTAACTTTAAACTCACACTTGGAAATCCTCTCCGAGTAACACCTAACTTTGAAAACATCCTGATTTTAAGCCTACATTTTTGAAATCCTATCTGAGCCCTAAGGTAGAATTTGAAATAGTTTCCAATTTTCCATTGTAGAAAAATACTTCAAATCAAAGGATAAAATAACACAAACAAGGTAACATAAAAAAAAAGATAGTTTCCTACACATAATACGCCCTTGTATAATATGATCCAATAATTTAAATGGGATTAAATTGAACTCAATAATCTAAGACGAAAACACCTAAAATAAACATATAAACCACCCATAGAAAACAAACTTGCGACATTTAATTCAGATAAAATAAAGTTAAAGTTGAAAAAACTGAATTAGTTCCAAGTGGAAAGCCAAATTAGTATTTGAAAGTTCAAAATCTAGTGATTTGTGTTTCAAGTAGCTAATCTTTTAACAGTAGCAATCATCATTTCAGGGTGAAGTATATATCAACTTTTGTATTATAAACTAGTTATTTCTTAAAACAATACAGTAATATCTCTCTATAGTGATACTTTATATAGAAATAACCTCTATGTAGTCATAAAAAATTATGGTCCCAACTTGGGCCAGTTATAAATAAGAATAAACATCACATTGAAATAAGTAATAATTTTTCTAGGTCCAATCTCAAGGAACTTGCCTCCACAAAGTAGATTTATCCCCTCTTTCCCATGTAGGTGCTAGGAAGAGACTTCGTACGGATGGCACGTAGTAGTTCAACATCTTTGCAAAGGAGTCTTCTGCCTTCTAGCTTGAGGAGGGACTTCAGGGAGAATTCTGCAGTTGTTGTTAATTTCAGATGGAGCAAACTTGATGAGGACATCGGTTCGAAACGTTTTGGGCGCTTTTATCAGCGCACGCATCATTTAGGATGACTATTTTATTAGCCTAGTATTCTATTTCAACATTTATATTTGTTTTTTGCATTTTAGTCATTTGTAGTACTTTTGCGATTTGCATAATTTATTTTCTACAATAGGATATTTTGGAGATTTGTATTGAAATTTGTTTTGAGCCTATATATAGGTCTCTTGATTATTGAAAAAGATGCTTTGAATGATTAAAAATTTTGTGTTATTGAGTTTTGCTCTTCATTCATCACTTTTGTGTGAGACATTGAGAGAACATCAGGGTTTGTCAGAAACCCTAGATTCCACCTCCACCACCACAACCGAAACCTCCCCTACTCCAAATCCCAATCAAATCCGAAATCCTAATCCCCAAATCCAATTCAAATCTGAAACCCTAATCCCTAAATCTTTATTCAATCCCTTAACATAATTTTCACATCAAAAGAATGATCTATGGAGGAGTACAAAGCCATTGACGTCGACTAGTGGCTTCTTCTTCCTCTCCATCTATGGCGACGACTCGTTCATCGAACCTTAGTAAATTCTTTTCATTCCTCCATTATTTATGGTACTGTCTATCATCTCTAGAATATTATTTGAATTTACTGTCGTCCACAAATATTGAGTGTGTGTGCTTCTATTTGCCTAATAGCGTACGAATCACTATTGAATATTTGACTTGCTAAGAACACTTAAGTATAATCATTGAATCCATGGTTTTAAATCTCGGATTTAGGACTTATCTCAACAAGGGGTGCTTCGTCTCGGATCAGAGATATCGGAGGAGATCTCGGAGAAATGTGATCATATCGGATGTTCATTTCCTATACTCAATAAAAAAAATTGTTACTAAATAAGATATTATATGTCCTACATGTCATTTATCATATAAAATACTGTATGGTGTAACTAATGACATGAATCAATTACGGTAAATCATTGCATAATTTAACAATAATATAGAAGAGAATGTAATATAAGTATATAACTAAATTGAATTTGTATTGATTAGAAAAAATGTATTAGTTAATAAACTTATTTGACTTGGCATATATACAAACAATAGCGATACGAAATCCTCACATTATTTTAGTTTATGGTCCTACAATGAAAGACATATATGCAAAAAGTAAAACAAAATTTTAAATATATTCACAATAACATGTGTCTATTTCGGCTGATATTTCGCCAATTTCGGTAATATTTCGACCGATATTTTGGTAATTTCGGTAGAAATCTATACATTTCGGTCCAAAACGATGTAGAGTATAAAATATGTAATTTCGTATCGGCAAGCTAGCCGAAATAAAATTTCGGCCGTATCAGAGAAAATTTAAAACAGTGATTGAATCTTAGGCTTGATAGTTAATAGGGATTGCTAACTTAGTTCATTTCTTGAAAATCCATCAAACCAATCACTAGTTTTAATTTCTAACTTAATCGACACTATATATTGGTAAACTTAATCTTTTAATATTCTTGAAAATTCTCTACATAGAGTTAAGTTTACATCAAAGCTTCTTTATCCTAGTAATGAAGTAGTAACTTGTAGTAGACTTTATGTATTAAAGGATCTTAGTTGTTGAAATAGGTTTTACTTTATGCTAGATTTTGGGTGTGTTAGGATGTACACACATGTACTATTTTAGTTTCGTTAATCCTTCGTTAATGAAACTGGTGTCCGTTAGTCACAAATCTTGAAGAGCCTTTCTTGTCCCTCCCAAACTATCAAATCAGGAATCCCAGAAATCAGCGAGCCCCTCCTTGAACTGAAATGGACAACTTTGACATTTCCACTTCCTTCGCTGTCATTCAAGCAGCTCTTGCCAATATCATTCAGAGGCTTGAGCAACTGGAATTGAATCAAAATGTTAACCCTATGCTTCATCGCCAGATCCCCCAAGAGAATGATCGTGATAACCGATGTCAATATCGTGATCCGACGAACAAAAGAAGAAGAATGTTAAGGCTGGCGTTCCCCACTTTGAAGGTCATATGAAGCCCCAAGTTTATCTCGATTGGATTTGTGCCATGGACCACTACTTCGTGTAGTTTTACATGAGCGAAGCCCTGAAGGTCAAATTTGCCACGATGAAATTGACTGGTAAAGCTCAACAATATTGGATCAATCTTAAACATGCCCGCAGAGGCTGTGGCCTGATACCAATAACCACTTGATAGGCCATGAAAGAGAAGCTCACTGAGATATATGTGCCTTGTCATTCCACACCCGATTGCTAGATTCGTGGAACCAACTCTATCAAGGAAGCAAATCCACCCAAGAGTATATGGATAAGTTTGACGACTTCTTCATCCGGTGCAATGCCTTAGGTAAATATAGCGAAGAACAAACTCTCTCTAGGTTTAGAGTAGGACTACGAGTTGATCTTAAGAACGAGCTAACTCATAGAAATATGCAATCTTAAGAACAAGGCATATGCCCTTCTCCTCGATATGGATTCCCTTAAAACAAGTTCCTACAAGTCTAGCGATTCAAGAGATCATTCCTCTAGAATGACCTCTAATGATACCTCTAGACCTAAGCCCTCCTCTTCTCAGTACCCCAATAAGTCTTACCCAAACAAGCCTATTTCAAATCCCTATCCATCTAGGAAAAACAAGGGTAAGAACACGGAAAATGACTACTCTAAGATTGATCCTCTTACTAAGTGCTATAAATGCAAAGGATACGGCCATGTTGTTGGCAACTGTTTCAACCCCATTAGGATCAATATAGTGGAAGGTACCGCTGTCATTGCTGATGATTCCGACAATGAGTTTTCCTATAAGCCTAATGAAAGTGATGACTTCGGCGAAGAAGAGGTTGACCAGTATCTCAACTGTAATAGTTCGATCCAATCACCTCCTTTGAATGTAGTTAGATGTGCTTTGTCTCAACCAAAAGAAGAAAATGATTGAAAGTGCACTGCTATATTTCACACCTTTACGACAATAGGTGGCAAAAACTACAAGGTGAATGTTGACAGTGGGAGATGCATCAACACTATCTTTTCAGAGGTTCTAGCCAAGACTGGACTTAAAGTTGAACCTCATCCACGCCCATACAAAGTATCTTGGATTGATGCAACAGCTCTCTACGTAACACAGCAATGTTTGGTCCATGCAGATTTCAAAGCCTACAAGGAACAAATTTGGTGTGATGTACTCAAAATAAATGTGGGTCAAGTAATTCTAGAGAGACCTTGGTTATACAACCACGATGTGATAATATATGGTCGATCCAACCAATGTGTGTTCCAGCATGACGGATTAAAGATATAGCTCATACCTAAAACGTCTGTGAAAACACCATCTCCCTCGAGAAAGGGCAAGGAAGGAGCATATATGGTTGAAAATAAACTCACAGAAGAAATTGACAAAGGGACGACCATTCTCCTACTCACAGCGATAGAAATCCCTAAAGAGCCTAAGTCACTCATCCCTCCTTAAGTTACTCCAATCCTTCAGAAATTTGCAAAAGTGTTTCCAACTGCTGGCCTCCCCAACCAGTTACTTCCGCTATATGACATCCAATACGCTATTGATCTGATTCTGGGAGCGAGTCTTCCTAACTTGCCACACTATCGGATGAATTCGACGGAACATGCTTAGTTAAAAAGGCAAGTTGACGAGTTATTGGCAAAAGACTTCATTAAAGAGAGTTTAAGTCTAGGAAGCACCGATGCGGGTGTGGGGGATGCGGGTGCGGGGATGTGGCAATTTCCAAAAACAGTGGGATGCGGGTGCGTCTGGGATTCGACCAATATTTAAATAATTATTTTATATAATATATATTTATATTTTTGTATAAAAACCAAAATCATTGTTAATAATCATACATTAACCAAAAGATTTTAGTTCATACAATCACATCAAGCAAGCATATTATATATATTTGAGTTCATACAATCACAACAAACAAAGATATTATATTATTATGTATATTTGAGTTCATACAATCACAGCAAACAAGCAAGCAAAAAAAAGGAAGTAAAAAGGATTAATTAAGGTTGTACGGACTTTTGTGAGGTCATACAATCACAACAGAAAGCAATAAAGGATTAATTATGGTCATACAATACAACATGAAGCAAAAACTATATTTATAACTTCATCACAAGTTAAGTGTGTGCACCAATCTCAAAGCAAGTTTAATGGTCGATATTGGCAACATAAAGCAACAAGAAGCAACAAAGTTTAATAGTAAATTACCAGAGAGAGAAGATGGTGACGTCGAAGAGTGGAAGAGTCGACGGTGGAGGAATCGGCAGAGTCAACGGCGGAGAAAAGGAGAAATTAACGGTGACGAGTGGAGAAGCAGAGTCAACGGCGAAGAGCAGAGAAGCCAACGGAGAGATGAGGAGTCGACGACGGCAAAAGAGAGGATTAGGGTTTTGATCGGGATTGGGGGATTTAAGGTTCTTGAGAGAGAGATGGGGGAGAAAACATTAGGTAGAGAAAGAAAAAGAGTGGGATTTAGGGTTTTTTATAGCAAAGGCCCAAATCTGCACCCTAGCCGCACTCGAACCGCACCCTAGCAGCACCCATTAAATTTTTTAATATAAAATAATGGGACACGCACCCTGCCGCACCCCGTGCGTGTCACGCCGCACCCCCGCCGCACCCGAGTCCGATACGAGTCCGACTCGGGTGCGAGAGCCTCCGTAAAGAGTCCGTGCTTCTTAGGTTTAAATCCTTGTGTAGTCCCTTCTTGTTGACGCCAAAGAAAGATGGAACCTGGCGTATGTGTGGACAGCCGTGCCATAAATAAAATCATGGTGAAGTACCTTTTTTCCATTCCCCCTTTTGAATGATATGTTGGACATAATGTCTCGTGCCACAATCTTTTTCAAGATTGACCTTAAAAGTGGTTACCACCAAATACGTGTTTGTCTTGGTGAAGAATGAAAGACCGCCTTCAAGACGAAGGATGGCTTGTACAAGTGGATGGTCATGTCGTTTGGAATGACGAATGCCCCAAGCACGTTATGAAAATCATGAAGCAAGTACTCCGTCCCATTATGGGCAAGTTTCTTATGGTGTACTTTGATGATATTCTCATTTACAGACGATCCTTTGAGCAACATCTTGACCATTTGAGACAAGTCTGCAGTGTTTTGAGGAATGAACAACTTTATGCTAATTCTACCAAATGTACCTTCCTTTCCGATCAGACTATCTTTCTAAGATTTATTGTCTATGCCAGAGGAGTGTCCGCTAATCCATAAAACATACTAGCCATTATTGTATGATCTGAACCCCGTAACATACGTGATGTGCGGAGTTTTCATGTTCTTGCCACCTTCTATCGTCGATTTGTGCAAGGATTTAGCACAATAATGGCTCTGATAACTGACTGTTTGAATAAATGTGAGTTCATCTGGTCAAAAGCAGCCACGAAAGCCTTCGAAGAGATCAAGAAAAGAATGACTCACACATCTATCATGAGGTTGCCTGATTTTACTCAAGTCATCGAAGTAACGTGCAATGCCTCTAGTATTGGTATAGGTTAAGTCATCAGTCAAGAGAGTCATCATATTGCTTATTTCAGCAAAAAGCTGAATGAAGCAAAACAAAAATACTCCACTTATGACAAGAAATTTTATGCGGTAATTCAGTCATTTTGTTATTGGCGTCATTACCTCATGCGGCAAGAATTCGTCATTTTCTCAGACCATAGGCCTTAAAATTCCTTAACTATCAACAAAAATTGAATCTGAGACATGCTCAATGGGCAGAATTCCTACAAGAATATTCGTATATCATTAGGCATAAGAAAGGGAAAGATAATACGGCTACGGATGCGCTAAGTCGTTGTCACATGATCTTATCCACACTACGCACCGAAATTATTGGTTTTGAGAGATTAAAAGATGACTATGCCTCCTGCCTAGATTTTCACGAGATCTATACCTCTTTGAATGATAACATCACTCGAGTAATAGATGATTATTTCCTGAAAGATGATTATCTCATCTATCGCTACAAATTGTGCATTCCTAGTACATCCTTACGAGAAAATCTTGTTTGGAAATTGCATGTTGTTGGCCTTGCTGGATACTTTAGACATAGCAAGACCATTGATGCTGTGAAACATAGGTTTCACTGGTCTAAGCTTAAAAGGAATGTTGCGAGACTTGTTAACACGTGTCATACTTGTCAACTCGCCAAACCACCAAAACAAAACACAGGCCTGTATACACCCTTGCATGTTCCTATTTGTCCTTAGGAAGATGTCAGCATGGATTTCGTATTAGGCTTACCGAAGACACAAAAAAACATGATTCCATTCTTGTTGTCGTTGACCATTTTTCTAACATGGCTCACTTCCTTCCATGTTCAAAAACTTTCGATGCATCTCATGTAGCTCAAATCTTCTTCGATAATATTGTGAAGCTACATGGATTGTCAAAAACAATTGTGTTCGATAGGAATGTGAAATTTCTGGGTTACTTTTGGGAGACTATGGCACAAGATGGGTTTGAAACCGAAATTCTCATCAACCTTCCATCACAGACTGATGGGCAAACTGAGGTTATCAATCGGAGTCTTGGCAATCTCTTATGTACTGTTATAGGAGAAAACTTAGGATCTTGAAACTTGAAATTAACTGTTGCTGAATTTACCTACAACACATTAAAAAATAGAACCACCGGCATGAGTTCCCATGAAATTGTGCATGGATATCGTCCTAGGCATCCCATAGATCTTGTCCCCATGTTAGAGCATCATAGAGTCTCAAAGTCTGCATCAACATTTGCATCCCTCATTCATGACTTGCATAGAGAAATTTTCGAAAAAATTAATGACAATAATTTTAACTAACAAGTTAAGGGCAGATACTAGAAGAAAATTTAAAACTTTTGATATTGGTGACGAGGTGATGGTTCGAAATCGTCCGGAACGGTTCTCAACTGGGTCTGTCAAGAAATTTAATGTACGTGTTGCAAGTCCATTTAAAATTCTGCATAAAATCAATGATAATGTCTATGTCGTTGACCTTCATGAAGGTTTTAGCATATATCAGACTTTCAATATTGAGGATCTAATACCCTGTAAAGGCCCATAATTTAACCATAAAAATTCTCTTATAGATGAGCCTACCCCGCAGCCTAATGGTGAGATTCTCACATTTCCCCTTTACTTGACACTACCTACTCACCGACAGAACAATCAGATAATATTTTAGATGATCAGATAATGTCTACTAGAGATGGTGGTATTCACAGATATTTGGTGAGATGGAAGAACAAGCCGAAGTCAGAGGACACTTGAATTGATCGTAAGGAGCTCCAGTACTTAGATCCAGACCTTTTGGAGCACTATAACAGAAGCACTGGTTTTGACTCGACTGGGTCGAGCTCTCTCCCACCCGAAGAGAATGATGAGGACCTCAGTTCGAAATATTTTAGATGCTTCTATCAGCGCAAGCATCATTTGGGATGACTATGTTATTAGCCTGATATTTTTATTACAACATTTATATTTGATTTTTGCATTTTAGCCATATGTAGTACTTTTGCGATTTGCACCATTTATTTTCTACAATATGATATTTTGGAGATTTGTATTGAAATTTGTTTTGAGCCTATATATAGGCCTTTTGATTAATGAAAAAGATGCTTTGAATGATTAAAAATGTTGTGTGATTGAGTTTTTCTTTTTATTCATATCTTTTGTGTGCGGCATTGAGAGAACATCAGGGTTTGTGAGAAACCCTAGATCCCACCTTCACCACCACAACTGAAACCTCCCCACTCCAAATCCAAATTCAAATCCGAAATCCTAATCCCCAAATCCAATTCAAATGTGAAGCCCTAATCTCCAAATCTTTATTCAATCCCTTAACATAATCTTCACATCAAAAGAATGATCTATGGAGGAGTACAACGCCATTGATGTCGACTAGTGGCTTCTTCCTCTCCATCTGTGGCGACGACTCGTTCATCGAACCTCGGTAAATTCTTTTCATTCCTCCATTATTTATGGTACTGTCTATCATCTATAGAATATTATCTGAATTAACTGTCGTCCACAAATATTGAGTGTGTGTGCTTCTATTTGCCTAATAGCGTACGAATCACTATTGAATATTTGACTTGCAAAGAACACTAAGGCATAATCATTGAATCTTAGGCTTGATAGTTAATTGGGATTGCTAACTTAGTTCATTTCTTGAAAATCCATCAAACCAATCACTAGTTTTAATTTCTAACTTAATCGACACTACATATTGATAAACTTAATTTTTTAATATTCTTAAAAATTCTTTACCTAGGGTTAAGTTTACATCAAAACTTCTTTACCCTAGTAGTGAAGTTGTAACTTGTAGTAGACTTTATGTATTAAAGGATCTTAGTTGTTGTAATAGGTTTTACTTTATGCTGGATTTTGGGTGTGTTGGGAAGTACACACATGTATATTTTAGGTTAATCCTTCATTAATGAAACTGGTGACCGTTAGTCACCTTATTCTCAATTATATATAGAGAGAGAAAGAGAGAGAAAAAGTGAACCCCATATAGAGTATAAGAAAAAAAATTCATACAAAGTGATTATACTCACTTAGTGGGGCCCTTATAGAAGATCCACTCCATCCATCATGTTTATATGCTAATGGATGTATGTGCAGAAAAAATCAAGTGGTTTGGAAGTCATTCACCCATGCATCTTGTGGTTGAAAAATGAACAATTTCAATAGTAATACAAATCGAACCACAAATTGGACCTACATGATGCATGGGTGAATGACTTCCAAGTCACTTGATTTGTTCTATATATACATCCATTGACATGATTAACATGATGGACAGAGTGGATCCTCCATGAGGGCCCCACCAAATGAATATAATCACTTTGTATGAGAAAAAATTTCTCTTACAAATATAAGGCTCACATTACTCATATACATATATAGTAAACATCTCACCCATCTTCATATTCATATAAATAAATAGCAAAGTCTAAGAGACAATGACAAAAAGAAACAAGACTCAAAAGCTAACAATCAACATCAAAGTCCAATTTAATCGGCTAATCAGATAAACCGATTATTCCGATTATTCCCGATTATTCCCTATTATTCTGAAGGGTTGCTCAATTTCATTAATCGTTATAAAATTAACAGCTCTATGTCGGATTACCGATTAATCGGTGATTAAATCCAATTTTAACTGCCTAGCACTGAATACCTAATCATCATACCTCACATATTGTGTGCTTAAGACCTTCGGTCCTATATCAAACTAAATATTCTAAAAAAAATCCTTCAAGAAAAGGCAAAACTTAATAGTATCAACCAAAAAGTCATGTCATATTTAATCTCGAAGTAGAAAAGCAAGGGCTCATATTGCGAAAGCCATACCAGCAGACCAAAACTCCGAAATTGTGGTAAGGGTGAGAATTAAAATATTTAAATTATAACACGCCCCTGCAGGTTGAGGGTCATCTTTGTGGGCCCAAACCTGAATTGTTCGCGGCGGTATTTTTGTCATTTAATCAGCATTTTAAGGGCCAGTGAGATTCAAACGTAGGTTGCTCTGATAGCATGTGAAAGAACCTACCAATAGATCAAAACTCTGAAGTTGTGTTAAGGGTGAGGATTTAATATTTATATTCTAACACATATCATAATTTCCAACATTCAAAAAATCATGTATTCCCAACAAATAGAGTTCAATACTCACCGAATTTCACTTCACCAATTCATTCGAACCATTTTTCAGTTTTATGTCTGCATGTAATATCTTACCATAAATCTACCATCTTCCCATTATCTTCGACCAATCATAAAATATGACATTAGGTTCATAAAAAAGTGTGAATTGAATTACGAATTTACCTGAGCAATGCATCCACCAAGGCCCATCCCCTCGAACACCTGATGAAAGGCCAACGCCACCACCAACGGCCTAATCGTGCACTGGTTCTGCGACATCCCCATCGTCACCCCAATTATCACCGAGTGAAAAATAATCCCAATCTCCAGCACCTGACTCACCATCCTCTGCTTCAACCTCACCATCCTCTCCTCCTCCTCCTCTTCCTCTTCAAGTGTATCTCCATCCTCCTCATCCTTCCCTCCATGGCATCCCCCAATCTTCTCAAACCTCACGTAATTCGTCTTCTGATTGGGATTGGAGCCGTGCATGTGACTCTCGACGTGGGAAGAGGCGGTAACGTCGACGAGGAGAGCGAGGAGGGTTCCGATTAGGGCAGTGAAGCCGGCGAAGGGGAAGTCGCGGAAGGGGTGGAGGGAGGCCACGTGGCAGTCGGAGAGGGCGTCGAAGGCGTCGGGGAGGACGTGGACGAGGGAGGTGGAAAGGACGACTCCGGCGGCGAAGGACTTGACGAGGAGGAGGGCGGTGGGGTAGGAAGGCGTGTTCTTGAAAAGGCGGGAGAGGAGGACCGGGGAGGAGATTCCGGCGGCGGAGGTGAGGAGGATGACGGCGAGGGAGATGAGCTTGAGGTGGGTGGCGGCGGCGGTGGAGCGGCACGCGGCGGAGCGGGTCGGGTCGGTGATGAGGGGGCAATTCGAACCCGCTAGTGAGGAGGAAGCCATCTATCTGCGTTTCTGAGTCTGGAGGAGACTGGAGTGATGAAAGAGAAGCGACTTCAAGTTGGGATTGTAATTGTCGTGGCTTTTAGTGAGGTTTTGAAGAATGTTTTCTCAAAATGACCAACTTTTTGAAAACTTCTCCCAAACTGACCTACTTATTTTTTAAAATTCCAAACTGACCTACTCGCTGTCTCAAAAGGCGAGTTTGATAAAAATATCATCGCTTTTTGAGATAGCAAGTGTGAGGTTTGGGTATTTTTGATTTCTCCCTGGCCAAGACTCGTTGTCTTAAAAAGTGAGTGGTTTTTTTTCCAAACTCGCTTTAAGCGAGTGGTTTTTTTCCAAACTCGCTTTATGAGACAGCGAGTGTCATTTGGGGATTTTTAATACCCCAGGCTCGCTGTTTCGACCTCACTCTCTCTTTCAACTCTCAATCTCCCTCTTCCTCTTCTAACCCCGAAACTCTAACCCATTTTTTCGATCTCCTCTCGTCGATTGTAGGCGAAACCTCCTCGCATTCTCAGAAAGCAATGTAGTTTTGCCTACACTCGCTTTTTCACAGGGCCGGCCCCACCCTTGAGGCGGGTGAAGCGGCCTTCTCAGGCTCCCAGCGTTTTTGCGATTTTAGGGGTCCCCAAATTTGTAATTTCTTTGTAAATATATGCACGTATTTTGTGCGTAAAAAAAAAATACCGTTATTAGGGGCCCCCAAAAATAATTATTTGAGCCTTTAAGTTTTTTTTTAAGAATTATTCGGGTTTAGACTTCAAGACTTTGAATTAAATTTGAGACTTTAAATTTGGGAGATTTATATATATATATATATATATATATATATATATATATATATATATATATATATATATATATATTGTATGTTTTGCTTTCACAATTTGCAAATTTTTGTATACATGTTTTTTTTTGTGTAGGGGGGGGGATTCGGGAGTTCGCCTCGGGCCCCCAAGAATTCAGGGCCGGTCCTGCTTTTTCAGAAAGCGACTATAGAAAAAATCCAATCGCTTTCTGAGAAAGCGACTGCTGGGTTAAGAAATTTCCAGAGACCATTTATGCTTTGAAAATCTATCAACTCTAAACTCGCTTTCTCAGAAAGCGAGGAGGTTTAAATTGTACTCGATTTATGAGAAAGCGAGTTTAGGGGGAAAATATGGATCTTTCGGTATGGGTAGAAAAGTTGAAGTTGTTATCCTCTTGAAGTTTATTGATATTCCAAAATATGGATCTTTCGGAAGATGAGTTTAGGATTTTGAGAGTAGAAGGTTAGAGCGTTGGGAAAGATTAAGTGAATATATTTAGGCTTATAGGAGATTTTGTGGGTAGGAGGTCGATTTTGGGATGCTAAGATTTTGGGTTTCGGAGTTAAGGAGGGTGTAAGAATGGAGATAAGAAAGAGTAAGAACGGAGATAAGGAGAGCAAAAAAATCGAGCCTGTGGTATAAAAAAAAAACCAAACGATACTCGTTGTCTCAAAAAGCGAGTTTGGGAAAAGCCCACTCGCTTTTTGAGACAACCAATTTTGGCCAGGGAGAAATCAAAAAAACCCATGCCTCACACTAGCTGTTTCAAAAAACGATGAGATTTTTACCAAACTCTCTCTTTGAGACAGCGTGTAGGTCAGTTTGGAAATTTTCATAAAAAGTAGGCCAGTTTAGGAAAAACATTCAAAAAGTAGGTCATTTTGGGAAAAAATCGGTTTTGAATGGGGTTGGCCCGGAAGTGGAGAATAGCGAAAAACTTCAAAAAATACTCACTTCTAGAATATCCCAAACTGACCCACTTTCGAATTATTTACCAAAATGACCAAACTAGCTATCTCAGATATCGAGTTTAGGCTTAGGTAAGTGTAAGCTTAGGAGTTTCTCCAACACTAGAACCAAAAATATCAAAGTAAGACTGACTGTCTCAAACAACAAGCGTAGTTGTACTACACTCGTTATTTGAGATAGCGAGCCTGACTTTAAATGATTTTTTTTAATGTTGAATGCATTTCTTTTGAATGTATAATCTACATTGTTAGATAAATGATCATTCAAATGTTGAATTGTTCATAATGAATTGTGCTAAAAATCTGGAAATGAACCATATATGATGTATACAGGAAAATTTCTTACTGCAAGTTGCACTTTAAAATGTCATAACTATACTCGCTATCTGAAATAGTGACTTTAGTTCAAAGAGGTCTACTATCTCAAATAGCGAGTTTAGTATTGATAAAATTTCCAGAACTTCAAAAGCTCTGTAAAAATCTCTATACACACAATCGTTATCTCAAATACCAAGTGTGGTATAATGACGACGCTCGCTATCTGGGATAGCAAGTGTATGTTTTTTTATTTTTCCAGAGACTTCAAAGTCTCGGTAAAAATCTCTACACAAACAATCATTATCTGAGTAGCAAGTGTAGTATAATGACGCTCGCTTATGACGCTCGCTATCTGAGATAGCATGTGTGTTTTTGATATTCCAAAGACTTGACTTCAAAGTCTCTGTAAAAATCTCTACACACACAGTCGCTATATAAGATAGTGAGTGGAATATAATGAATGGGGAAATGAACCATATAAGGGTCTTTTGGAATATAGGTTTAGGTTTTTGAGAGTGAGATGAGAGAAGGGTTAGGAGGGATGAAGTGAATAGTTTGAGATTTAGAAGAGATTTTGAGGTTGAGATGTCGAATTTGGGAGACCAGGATTTTGAGTTTCGGAGTTAGGAGTGAGAGTGGAGAAAGGAGGAGAAATGTACCCCCCGTTCCCGTAAATATATAATTTCTGAATATTTTTTTGTATTTCGAGTTTTTTTAATGAATTTAGTTGTGTTAAATTCATTTTAAATTTTCTATTAAAATATTTTCTAATCGGGAATTATGGTTATTCCGAATAAGGGTATATTTTACTTGACTTTCTATTTTTTTTATTTGATCGACTATTTTCATTTTAGCCAAATTAAAAATATTCAAAATTTGTTTGATAATTTGTTGAACCAAATTCCTTTATATAAGCTTGTTATTATTATTTTATTATTATTATTATTATCATTATTATTATGAGTATTAATATTATTGTTATCATTAGTATTATTATTATTGCTATCATTATTGTTATTTTTAGTATTTCCATCGTTATTAATTTTTTTGTTATTATTATTAGTAATATTATTATTGTTATCATTAAAATTAGTGATGTTGTTATTACTTTTATTTTTATGATCTTTATTATTATTATTTTTGTTTACGCCCAATTGATTTTGACCTATTTTACATTATTTAATTATTTAATTTGAAGCCCAAACCCAATTGTTTATTTTAAGTCCAATTTATATTCATTTGATTTGCATTGTTTGTTTAACCTAAATTGTGAAGCCCAAATGTAAAGCCCAATTATTTCAAACCCAAACTCATTAACCCAATTTCTCCTTAATCTATGTTGACCAGATCAATTCTACTCTACATTCAAATCCCAAAATCTCTCCTAATCACCCCCCAGATCCTGTAACTCCCCAATTAATATCCCTAATAATCAGCATTCACTTAACCCCCTCATCTCAATAACTTCCCTCTTAATTATTATATTACTATATACATTTATTTTAATTTAATCCCTCCCCCGTTCTACTCTCTCTTCCCTTTCCTTATACAAAACAAAGACTCTCTCTCTCTCCCCGCACCCTGTCTCTCTCTCCCCGCACCCTGTCTCTCTCTCCCCGCACCCTCTCTCTTCCCCCCTCTGTTTCTTGAACGAAATCAGAGAAACCCAAACAGAAAAACCCCACCGTCATCAACCTTCTCCCTCATCACTTCGCTCCTTCTGCTCACCCTGTTCCTCACCTCGACGCCCTCCTTCAGCCAGCTAGCTAGCGCCGCCCCCAGTCGCGCCACGACAGCTAGCCGCCATTGCCATTCCTCTTTCCCTTCGTCATCTCCTCCGCCAGCGCCCCCGCCATTGACAATCCGACCTTCGAGCGCTTTCCGCTCGTCACCTTCGAGCTCCGACCTCCTCGTTCCCTCTCCTTTGCCTCTTGCGAGCCCTGCCTCGTCGAACCAACCACCATCGTCTTTCTCCTCCCTCGCGCAAGCCATCGGTACCCATCAAAGGCTCCTCAACCTCCTACTGCCAGCCCCTGCCTTCGTCTTCGATGCCAACCGCCATCCACCCTTGCTGTGACCACTGCGCCCCTCTTCATCACTCTCGACAGCAACTCGAAGACTCCTCCATTGCCTTGTCACCACCAGCGAAGCACCTCCGCCGTCGCCACCTCGCCGTGGTCGCCACGGCCAGCATCGCGCCTCCCATCGCCGGACCAGCGTCGCGCCTCCCATCGCCGGACCAGTCGCAGCTCTCTTTCTCCCCAATGCTCTCCTTCTGTGTCGAAGTGTAGAAGGAAAGCAGGGGTGATCTGTTGCTATTTGGGTGAGTGGAGTTTGGTGTTTGGTGTTTGTGGAGTAGATTGTATTGGGTGTTTGCTGTTGTGGAGAAGTGGAGTTGTTGTAGCTGTTGTGGAGAAGTGGAGTTACTTTAGCTATTTTGGAGTTGTTGTATGTATCTTGCACGTGTTCCGTTTTCCGGGATTCTAATCCCGTCATTCTCTCGTTCACCTCGGAATCGTCAAATCAGGCAAGTATCTCTTGTACAAATTCATTTGTTCTAGTACAAGCTTCTTTGCATAAATATTGCAAGTATATTCCTTGATTCTAATTCGCATTCATAAGTCAAAGTGAAACCTGTTGCTATACTTAATCCGTCGATCCCGTATTCGCATATGATCGCCAATACTTTATTGTCATATGCATTGCACGAACACGATGATACAAACATATGTACTTTTAGGGTTATACATGTTGTGTGAATGATTATTTTTACCCATGATAATAGTTTGAATGTTGTTGTGATATCTTTTTATTTTTGATTAAGTTTTATACATATCATCGATCACTTTGTAATTGCAATATTGTTTTATACAACCCTAAAATACTGTTGACCCAAACTTGTGATAGAAATTAGACCCAAATATGACATTAAGACTATATGTTTTTGCATCTCATGAATTGGAACATATTTCATGCATAATTCCTTGATGTTCCTTGTCCATATCTTGACATTGTTTCATTGCATTATGATCATGTTAAATTGAAATAAAAGTAACAAGCAGGGGTATAAGGGAAAAGATTTAAGTAGTGGGCAATATAGAAAAGCGTACTTGGACGAGAGCTCGTGGTTTTCCGATGCAAGTTGCAAGTTTACAAGTTGCAAGTTTACGAATTATATGTTTATATGTTTCACGTTACAAGTTTACACTATGTTTGACTCGATATGTTTCACGTTATATATTTACACGTATCTCGATACAAGATACAATTGATATGTTTTTCTCGAGTATGTGACCTATAGAATCCCCACTAAATCTAAACGAAACTGATTGTAAGTAGCAACCATGTAGTAAAAGTATGGATGCATGAAGTACTACCTAGATAGAATTAAACATTAGACATAAGATTAACACGTCCACTTGCATGATCCAATTATATGTTACATGTTCATGTTGACTTGATATTTATTTACTTGATTACTTGTTTACATGTCATTTGTTCCATAATGTCTTGTTCATAATCATGTTTACATATTGCATTTCTCCTATTTCATGACTCTCGATTCCTTGCTCTTTTTCTGTTTTTCTTTTGTTTAGTTTTGTACATGTTTCTTAGCTTGTACCACTTGCGGCCCGTAACTCGTATTAACGGGCTTCTTCTTGTTTTCCTTTTTTTTTTTTTTTTTTTTTTTGTGTAATAATGTACTTGGAGGCCCAAATAGAGAGTTACGAGAAGGTGTTGTTGATCAAGTGTTTTAGTTTTTTTTTTTTTTTTTTTCATGTTGCTTTAGTTCATGTTTTATTTCATGCTATTTTGTATTGTATTCCGGGCTTATTTGATCCGTAACTACTTGTTTTTCCCACTTGTTGGTTATATTATGGACTATGTCATGAACTTTCATGATCATATTGTGATTTTACATGCCTGCATGATTTATTTTGTTATCTTGTTGTTGAGTTGCCTGTACAGCTTATGAATGGTGTATTCGTACCATTCGTTGGGCCTTAGTCATGCGCCTGTATTCCAGTGTTTTGGGAAGCGAGACGTGACAAGAAATATGAAGTGAGAGTTAAGAGTGCGATTAAAAAAAAAAACTCAAACTACGCTCGCTATCTCAAACTGCGAGGGTATTTTCACCAAACTCGTTATCTGATATAGCAAGTGAGTCGACTTGATAAATACTTTTGAAAGTGGGTCAGTTTGGTAAATACTTTCAAAAAGTGGGTCATTTTGAAAAATTCGAGATTAGTAAGGTGAGAGTCGGACCCACTTGTAGTAGAATGTGACAATCTTAAAATATAATGCTTTTGTTATAGTATTCTTTCCTTGGATTGAACTCTATGTAATAATCCTAATGATAGTTTTTTGTTACAATAACCCTACAGTCCTGCACATACAAACTTAACAATATTTTTTTCTTTACAATCATATGTAACATAATATTATTTGACGTTATTGTAGAATATTCAATAGTATTATGTCACAAAAGAATTTTTTTTTTTTTAATTGTGAAATAGGTTGTGGGTGTAGCATTACTCTTTTCGTTTTTAGGAAACCACCACCATAAATTTTACCGTATCAATTTGCTGTCAATTGACATACTTTACTTGGTGTGGTAAGCCTAATTCGCCTCTGGTCAATTGTTAATAATTGTTTAATTTTTGTAGCGATATTACTTCATGCCACCATTGCTGATCTCCAATCATCCACAACTCCACCGCGCTCATATTGATTTCTTAGTTTCGCCATAAGCGTGCAGAAATGCTGTTTTCACAGGATTATACGAGATAAACCATTGATGCAATGAATAAAACTGAAATAAGTGTTTGAACAGTAGTTATCTCTAAGGGGGCGTTTGGTACGCGGATTGGAGAATTCTCAGGAATTGGTGGATTCCCAGGAATATAAGGGTGGGAATGAAGATTCCCGAAAATGTTGCAATACTGTGTTTGGTATACGACATTACATGCCTTGGAATACTTTATTACCGTGTTTGGTATAGAACATTTCATTCCCATCAATCCATTTTTATAGTAGACATTATCGAAAATACCCTTTATAGAGAAATCTAAATTTGATAGACTGATCATTGTTGTTGTTTGAGCTCAGCTTAGTTTGAACAGCTGATACTGCTTTATTATCCATACCCATATTAGAGTGCAATTTAAGATCAAAGAAAAAGAAGAGATAAAGGACACAAACAAATTTATGTGAATAACAGGTGTTACCGCTAAATCTGGTGTGGGGGTAAACAGATAGAATTTGTGAATTCTTGAGAAAACGAACAAGGCAAACCTGTTGACCTGTTGACCTTCACCGACTTGTTTACTTGGTCTCTTGCCGCTGCTGCGAACCTGCAAAAAGTGCGAGACACCGGGATGGATCCTAGCGACGCACCCTCCGACGCTCAAGTCAGTAACCAAAAGTGATCATGAAAGAGCGTAAATTGGCAAAATACTGATTACCTCTTAATGGAGATGGATGGGGAGTTTTTATAGGCGTCTCAGGGATCAGATTAGGCATGTAATTCCTGTGTATAGATAAGGAATGTAATCTCTAATTCCCAGTGAAAGGATAGATGCGAATCAGGGCCGTTGATTAGTATTAATCAGGGACCTTGATTTTATCTTGCCGGACCGGGTGTGTAGCGGGTTGGAACCCGTACCCAGTTGATGTGGATCCGTTTATGGGTTATTGGGCTTTGAATAAAGACCCAGTTCCCATTTCAGACCCGTCAGTAGGTGAAATTACCGTTTTACCCCTGAGCTTTAAGATTCGTCTCCGATGTGAACGGTCCCGATTTAATCCTATTTTTAGCCATATCAACAGGGAAGGGAAAGACCAAATCTCACAAGCCTATCACTTCTTTATTTTCATAAGACAATCAGATGTTCCATATAATTCTAGAACTGCTAAATACACTCAAAAAGTTCCAACTTCGGCTAGAGCCGTTATGGTAAAAAGCTCAAGTTCTTTCTACACCTTGATAAACCAAGCATGAACAAAAGTTTAAACTTGGTAAACTAATCAGTTGAACGTGAGCATAGCATATTTGAGATCGAAATAGTCTGGCTTCACTAATATATAGGCTCAATTAATGATAAATAGGCGAACATGAACCCAAAGCTCAGTTTCTTCTGCTCAATTAATTATTCATGGCCAATAACTAACAACAAAACAACAACTAACCGAATTTGGTTGGAGGGAACAAGAGCGGGTTATATGATAAGCTAGAAATATGGAGGGTGTTTTGGGTATGCAATAATCTCACTCTTTTTTACGTGGAGGAATCCACAAATCCCACTATTTTCAAGAGAAATGTTTATCCTTCCCAACTAATTATTTTGATAACCCTAGAAATTTAATATTATCTACAAAACTATATCTATGTCTTACCAAACCAGGTAATCAAGAGGTTAATCGTAAATTTCCTTATACATTACCACGTACCAAACGCTCTCTAAGAAAGCAAATGTCATAGTAAGAAACCTCGAGCAACTCGGTGATTCTCATAACATTAGATAGATCCATCTCCACGAGTGTTGATTTTCTAAACCAATTTTACTTTTCCATGGGGAAATGAAAGAAGATCCCACGTGTGGGTCCTGAAACAAAATCTACTAAATCTCAGCCACGTGGTATTGCTCCTGATAAAGAAGATGTGGCAGCAACAAATGCATGAATATTCGTTGAATGCGGGTGATGTGCAAATGTGAGCAAATTGAGCAAGTTAATTTTATTACTCATAAGGTTTCTTAGAATTTTGCTTCCACAATCTTGAAGCTAACGATCTTTTTCCCGTACTAAGCTACTTTTGAAACTATGTTTCAAGCTAAGACACTTTATACTATTTTCCTTAGCGAGTTGACCATCTCTAATCATGTTAACCATTTTTCAATTTTAGCCAAAATAGCTAATATAAAGGCAAAATATACTCCAACGGGACTAACCAAATCACTCGGCAAAGTAGATTTCTAATATTCACTCCCCAGATCTGGCGAGTATGTACCGCTCGCTAAACTTCTTCCCAAAACCACAAAATTGCGAAATCGCAAAAATTGTGAAATCAATCGCGAAAATTGCAAAATCAATCGCAAAAATTGCAAAATCAATAACGAAAATTGCAAAATCAATCGCGAAAATTACGAAATCGCGAAAAATTGCGGAATCGCGACATTTATATTTCTGTTGTTGGAGCAGAATCGCAGGAATCAATTGCGAAAATTGCGAGATTTTATTTTGTGGGCTTGAAAATTTTATTTTATATTGTGCTTTTTTATGGGCTTTTATTTTTTAATTTTTATTTTATTTAATTTTGGACTTTAAATTATTAATGGTTATTCAAAATAGATAACATGGCTCGAGTTGAGACTTTTTTCGCTAGCCAAATTATTCATTTGATATCCATTTTGGCTATTTTAGTTAGCCAAAATAGCTAATGTGGTTGGAGATGCTCTTAGTTATTACTACGTCAACCGCAGTTGCTATTTTTGTCGGTGGCCTCTGTCTTTCAAAGAACACTAATGAAAATAGCAGCCACTTGTAAAAAAAATATTTGAAATTTTTTTATTGCCGCTATTCTCAAGAGAGACTACAGTATATATGAAGTCACTGATGGGAATAACGATATTGTCTCGATCATACTAAAAACAATTGGTCATTATTGCTCTCTGGGAAAAAATTAAAGGGATTATTGACTTCAGTTTAATTACAATCGCTAAATTCATTAGCGACCTCAGTTGGGAGAATTTTTTCTAACTCTTTGTTAGGTTTGAAGAAAAATAAAACCTCCCTAACTATATTTTATGATTTTTTTTTCTTACTCTCTGTTAGTTTTGGAAAAAACCATCTCCAACTAAGATCACTACTGAGAATAGCGACATCAAATATATTATAATCGCTAATCCCACTAGCGAGCTTAGTTGAGAGGGTTTTTTCTTGCTCTCTGGAATGACCAAGTGTTTCAATCCGAGACAATATCGCTATTCATATATTGTAGCCGCTGAAGGAAATAGCGGCAATCAAAATAAATTTTAAATATTTTTAATAATTGACCGTTATTTTCATTAGCGATCTTCAAAAAATAGAGATTACTGATGGAAATAGGGACCACTTTTGATATGATATCGATTGACTCACTCAGGAAAATAATTTGAAAAGTATCTTATTTTGAAAAATAGTTTTAAAACGGGAAAAAATTCGAAGCTAACATGGATTTACTAAAATGATCGTGAATGATAGGAATCCCTTGGTTTTTAGGAAGTCTTAGCAAATCCTATCATCCTCAGATTAATAGTCAACCGGACTTTCTTAATAGAATTTTTTAGCGCAGTATTAATTGAAATGTTCTGTTTGTCGTACACCTCAATTGTGGATATTAAAGCATCTTAGCTTGGCACAATCTTCCTATAACAGTTTTTTTTCATATTGCAGTCGCATGACTCCTTTGGAAGTGATGTGAGCGTGGCATACAAGCTCCCGTCTTTTTTGATTATATTAAGGGATAATAATTTGTGTAAGCCAGGAACTATTGAAGCAGCTAAAGGAAGCTTTTAATTATTAAAACTCGAACAAGGTTAAAAGAGTTTCCAAATAAGCACAACAAAGAACGAGCATTAGTTGTAAGAAAATAAGTAAGATGTACTAGCTCATATGGTTTCAACATGTTAGCCAAGATGTACTATGGTCTTCATCTTCATGTGTGTATACGGAGTTGTTGAGACGATTGGGCAAGTGGCTTACAAATTGGGTGGTTAGTACGTATTGCATGAAAATTCAAGCATTTACCCCATTTTCTTTTCATATTTCAATACTGAGAAAGAAAATCGGCAATATGTCTCCTACAAGTTCAAAAATTGCACTCAAATTTTTATTTAAAAAAAAACCCTCTATCAACTCTGTTTTCAAGATAGGGGTGACTGAGGTTCTTTTTTAAAAAATTGTGTCCAAAATATTATTGAGGGAGGTTTTTTTAAATTTAAAAAAAAGTTGAGTGCGGTTTTTGTAAACTGGGCAATACTGGTGTTTTTTTTATATTTAGCCTATTAGAGCATCTGTAGTTGTTGCATGTAAAAATATGGATATATGAATAAATAGAAATAGGAATCGAACTTTTGCTGCAGTCGTTTAAAGCTATTTTTCAGCTTTCTATCTTAAAATAATAAGCGACGACACATGAAGTGCCGTCGGAGAAAAAAATTAAATAAAAAAATAATAAATTTTGTGGGAGCGAGTGTCGTCGGAGCGCGAAAATAAAAAAATAATAATAATAATTGGAGGCACAAGAAGTGCTGTCGGAGAAAAAAAGAAAAGAAAAAAAAAATCCACCCGAAAGGAGGGACGCCGCCGACAGTGAAGTGTATTTTTTTGGCCATTCGGGTTTCCTCTCGGCCCTTCTAATTTGAGACCCACACTGAATAATTAATTAAGCATTCCTCCTTCCACCCATTGGATATAATCATTATCAAGTAAAAAATTGCAAGTAAAAAAATTGCAGATCCTATCCTAAAAGCTATGCAACAACATTAATTCAAAATTAAATTTAAAAAAATACCAAGGACGGCACATCATGTGCTTGATGTGCCGTCCGAGAAATAGAGAGGGAAAGCGTGGGACGGCACTTGAAGTGCCGTTCGAAGAGAATTTCTTTTTGGGTTTTTTTAATTCCTTTTTGGCGCTTTTTAATCGTTAAAATTAATTTATTTTTCAAGGGACGGTACTTCCGGCGAAAAAAAATTATTTTTTTTGTCGGACGGCACTTCGAGTGCCGTCGCTCAAATATGGATAAATTCTATACCCATTCTCATTTATAGCAAACAACTGTAGCAAAATATCGATAATATGAATATTTGGCAAACGAGTGCAACGCATTTTTTAGCTAAATATCCATATTATCGATATTTAGCAAACGACTCCAGATGCTCTTAATAGATAGGGACTCTAAGAATGGTAGTTACTTTGTTTCTAAATATTTTGGTTCGATGGCAGGGTTGACCGAGAAGCTTCTTTGGAGTTGGGAAGAATGAAGAATTTCAGAGACTATAAATCCTACTTTTAATTTTTAGAACAAGGTTAATGCCCCCAGAGGACAACAATGTTACGCGTCCAATGTGCTACACGCTGAACCATTATTTATGTTGATATTTGTTTGATATATACGCCTTTAAGTTTCTGTTGAATATAAAGACATTGGTGGAAACGAAAAGCATTTCAACGGTGCTTTCCCCCCTCCTTCAGATCTCAGATCCGCTTCATTGATCCATCCGATCCTCCTCCTTCCTTCATTAAATCTGATCCTCTCTCTCTTCTCCACATACCCTTTTAGTGGATTTAGTTTTTCTCGTTTGCGCTCGTTGCTCCTTCTTCCCTCCTCTCGTCGCTGTGAGGTGGCCCCTGCAGTTTACCTCAAGCCCCGCGCCCTTTGGTTTCGAGGCTGGCTTCGCTCCTGATCGCCTCATCTGCTTAATCTTCTCTCTGGGATCAACTGTGCATCGGTCAGTTGGTCGGCGGATCTTGGCTTTACTTCCCTGCTCTAGTGCGGTTCAGAAGTCTTCTCTAGAGGTATTTTCCACCAAAGCACTGTAAGTTTCCCCTCAACCCTCCTGCTTTATTTTGTTTTATCAGTTCTGGGTGATTAGTCGCCCAGTTTGTATTCTTTCTTTTAGCACGATCGGCTTTGCCTTGTGGTAGAATTGATTGTCTTTCTCCTTCTCACCCGGAGTTTGTTCATTGCATTAGGTGAGTTTTAATTTCCTGTTGAGGTGCATGTGTGCAGGCTCTCTTGCTGCACCGGTTTTATCTTACATTGATGCTCTCTCCTTCTTGATTTCATTTTCTAAGGGAAGTTATCTTCTCTCTTGAGTTTGTTTCTTTCAGCATTCTGGGATTTTAGTTATTAACCCTCTGTTTGCTTGAGGTCGCCGTCGATTGCTTTCGGTGTTGAAGAGCTTTCGACCCATTTCTTCTCCAGGGTCTCGTCTCTTTGCCCATTACCCTCTCTGTAGTTCTGGTGGGTGGGCCGTTACAGTTGAGGCCCATGGACCTTTCTTGGGTGGAGGTTGTTAAAAAGAAAAATAAAAAAATAATAACACAAAAAAATTTGAATCCGTTCTCGCCATCTCATGGGCCTTCGAAGCTGGCTTGTCTTAGGCCCTATTTCACGAAGCTTCCTTATGGCTTCTCATCTCCCATTTCCCACTCTTCTCCCTTATCCTCTTCATCACGTCCCCTCAATTCTCCCTCCCATCACCGTAGTTTCTCGCCAGTTTGTTTTCGTTGCCTTCTGAGAGGTCATCTTAAGCTCGACTGCCCCAATAAGATGAAGTGTCTCTTTTGTAACAAGTCTGGTCACGCCAAACAGCGATGTTTTGCTCTGCAAAAGATTCTTGGGCTCCCCATAGGAGTTCCTATCTCGGAGCATATCGTTAATGTGGTACACCTTTCTTCTCTCCGCAGTCAGTTGCAAACTTCCAAACCGCCCAAGCCCCAGAAGCAGCCTTCTTCTTCTAATCCCCCTCTACTTCCCACCCCCTCGCCGGAGATTCGTAAGACTGTCAGTCCTCCCCCCCTCCGGATTCTTCGAGTCAGCTTTCTCGCCCTGCCAAGCTACCAATTACTCAGGTTTTCCTTCCCAAATCTGAGTTATCTGATCGTCTTGCTTATTTTGGTAACTTTGGAGCGATTTCCTTTTCGGGAGGAACGGTACCATTCTACACTGTGAATTCCTTCCTTAGCAACTATTGCAATGTTGTTGATTGGGACTGGGTGCTCTATAACTGTTCTAATGGTGATTTAGTCATCCATTGCCCCTCTCCTAAGATTCTGGAAGATCTTATAGCGAATCAATCGCTGACCATTGGTACCATCTCTTTAGCGGTGCGTCAGTGGGTTAAGATTCCTTCTTCTTCAACGGATCTTGGACCTCCTGACACTAAGGTCTCTCTTGTTGGTCTCCCTCCATTCTGCGATACCCTCCGACTTGTTGGAGAGATGGCCAAGTGTGTGGGTGAGATTGTTAGCATTACGTCTAAGTCCAGATTGGCCTCTGGTAGTCTTCAGATAGAGGCAATTTTTCGTTGTCTCTGCTCGTCTGCTCGTATTGAAGCGTTCTGTCTCACGGATGGAATTTCTTCTTTCTCCGTATCTGTGCATTATCATGACGCCAAGTCTGTTAGTCTTGGCCCTCCTAAACCTCGCCCCGGTACCAAGTCTTCGTCCTTTGATGCTGATCCTTCCTCTTCATTCCATCCCGGTGCTTCTTCATCGTCTAAGTCCAAAGCGCCAAAATTGAAACTGAGTGGTGTCGGTGCTTCTCGCAGCAAACTTCCTTCCCCATACAAGCCGCTGGCACATCCTCCCATCCCCAAAATCTCTCCCTCGAAATCCCCCAACCTGGTTTGGATCAACCCTGATCGCCATGTGACTAAAGGTGGCATTCATGCTTCGTCCTCAGTCACTCCCTCTCCCTCTGCTGCTCCACTCAGCCCATATTCTCCAATCCCGCACCTGCGGTGGAGTCGCCTCCTCCTTCTGTTAAGGAAAAGAAATCCTCTTCTCCATGGCCAGCTTGGGAAGTTAATCCGCACTTTAAGTCAGATTGGGAGCTATTCCACCAGCTCGCGCACTTTTCCACTCTGAAGAAGTCGGACCCTGCATTCTCTTCTTCCAAGCCTTCCCCTTCCCTGTCTTCCAAAGATACAGGTTGGATTGAGCAGGACTCCCTCTTGTCGGAGGAAGAAGCGGAGCTGGCGAGTGGTCCTTCTCACAAGGTACTCGATGTCTTTTTGTTTCAGCACTCTCTAGATTGTGGTTATTTTATTGCGGTTACTATTTTCAAGCTTTTTCGTTTTGTTTTTTTGGGCGTCCATTGCTCTTTTTTTCTTTGTGTTCGGCCCAGATGTTGGTATGCATCAGCTGCTCACGCCTCCCTTAAGTGGACCTCCAATTTTCTCGCGGCGAAAACCCGAGAATTATTGGAACCCTCTCCTCTCTTCCAATCTGAGTCTGTTAATCGCTTTTCTTCTTTTTTTGTTAGTACGATTAAAGACTCTGCCCTCTCTTCCTCGTCTTTCGATTTGGAGGATTCGCACGGGCGGCTCTCTCCTTTTCAGGAGAAGGATGTCCCTTCCTCCTTTGTTTCCCTATCCTCTCGCTTAAAACATCGATACATTAGGTCGAGCGCGCGTATTAAGGCTAAAAAATCTCGTCTATCTGTGATATCGGATTCGCCTGTTATCTATAGCAATCCCAGTGTTGAGCAGCGGCGATCGCTGTCTGCCCACTCTTCCCTTATCCCTACCTACCAGTTAGGATCCATTTATGTACCCATTTTTGACTCGCTCTCCAACTCTGAGCTAGCTTCTTCTGCCCAAGATCTTGGGTTTCTAATTGACCCAGTGGATTCTCCTCGTATACTTTCTCTTAGGAGGAAAGAATATTCTAGAGTCATGGAGTTCCGTATTTCTAATGATTAGTGTATCTTGGAACATCCGTGGTTTGCACTGCCCTACCAAGCGTAGGGCAATTTTTGATTTAATTTCTTCGTCTCACTGTGATCTTATCTCCATCCAAGAATCTAAACTGGAATCCCCCTCTCCTGCGATCTTTCGTTCCTTAGGTGGATCCATTATCTCTAAATGGATCTCATTGGATGTGATTGGATCTAGAGGAGGTATTCTCTTTGGGTTCAAGGAGGCTCATTTCTCACTTATTTCAGTTCATCGATTGAACTTTTTCTTAGTTGTCAAGCTCCAATGGACTACTTTCAATTACCCGCTTACCGTCATTTCGGTATACGGCCCCTCCTCCTCTGATAGACGTCCTTTATTTTGGAATGAGTTCTCTTCATTACAGCAATTCTCCTTAGAACTCTGCTTCTTTTGTGGGGATTTTAATGTTACCCGTTTTGCTTCTAAAAGATCAAATCAGGTCTTTTCCATATTACAATCTTGTCAATTCAATGATTGTATCCGTGATCTTCAATTAACAGATTTACCTATTTCCGGTAGGGCATTCACTCGGTCTAATCAACGTGATTTCCCGACCTTTGCCAAACTTGACCGTTTTCTAGTCTCGCAAAATTGGTTGATGAAATTTCATCAATCTTTCGTCCAGGCTCTTCCCAATCCCTTGTCTGATCATATTCCAATTTTGCTTCATTCTAATTTCAGTTTCAATTTCAAGCATAAATTCCGCTTTGAAAAGTTTTGGCTGCAAGATCAGCTTTTCGTTAATCTCGTGTCTGAATGTCTTGCTTCGGTTACCGGTTCATCCGGGTTAGGCAACATCCTACTTAAGCTTCACGCCATTAGGCACAGATGCAAAATCTGGCGTTCGGAAAGACAAAGCAACACCAATTTCCTTAAAAATTTTCTTTTGCAAACCATTACTTCCATCGATAAGATGGAAGAGTTAGGACCCTTATCCGAGTCTTGTAGATCGGAACGCCGATCTTGCAAGCAAGAATATGCGGACATCCTTCACCAGGACCATATTAGATGGGCTCAAAGAGCTCGTGTCAATTGGATCAAGGAGGGTGATGCAAATACCGCTTTCTTTCATAACTTCGCTTCCCATAAACAATGTTGCAACCGCATTTCTTCCATCTCTGCTCAGGGGGTGGAACTGACTTCCGATGATTCCATTCATCGGGAATTCCTTACTTTCTACAAAAATCTTATTGGCTCGAAGAAGCATCGTATGATTGAGCTCGATTGGGTCCAACTTTATGGTCCCCAACAGCATGATCTCTCTTCCCTCGAAGCCCCATTCTCCCTTGAGGAGATCAGATCGGCCGTCTTCGCTTTAAAAAGTGATTCGGCTCCCGGGCCAGACGGTTTTCCTGCTTTCTTTTTCCAAAAATTTTGGGATCTGCTTAAGGCAGACCTTCTCAAAATGTTTCAAGACCTTCACCAAGGTTTCTTTTCTTTCGACCGGATCAATTACGCCCACATTGTTCTTATCCCGAAGTTAGTAGGGGCTCATCTAGTCTCTGAGTTCAGACCTATCAGCCTCATCAACACTTCTTTCAAAATCATTATAAAAGTTCTTTCATCCAGACTGAGTGCTATCATCTCTCCTTTGATTGACTCGGCTCAGTCGGGGTTTATCAAAGATCGATTCATTCTTGATAGTGTGGCATCGGCTTAGGAAATCATTTCCCAGTGTCATAGATCCCAATCGGAGGGCATTCTCTTTAAGCTTGATTTTCAAAAAGCCTATGACAATGTTAATTGGGATTTCCTTTTGGACATCCTTATCTTTCGTGGATTTGGTCCCAAATGGATAGCTTGAATCAAATCCAGTTTATACTCTGGAACCTCATCCATTTTTATCAATGGGGCGGAAGGTCACAAATTCAAACTCAGATGTGGACTCCGCCAAGGAGACCCTCTTTCTTCGCTGCTTTTTTCTCTTGTTGCTGATGTTTTTAGCAAACTTCTCAGGAATGCTTGGAACTTGAACATGATTGAAGGTCTCGGCAGCTCCCCCATCTTTGAGGGAGTACTCAACCTTCAATATGCGGATGATACTATTATTTTCACCAAACCAAACACCCACTCTCTTCGTAATCTCAAACTTCTCCTCTACTGTTTTGAAATGGCTTCTGGTTTATCGATTAATTTCCAAAAATCTTCCGTACTCTGGTTAGGTGGATCTCCCAATCGCCAAGAGGAAGTTTCCAATTTCTTTAATTGTCCCGTAGCTTCTTTCCCAATTTCTTACCTAGGCATTCCCCTTCGCTGGGGTAAGCTGTATAGATCGGATTGGCTCCCTCTTTTTGATAAAGTTGAGTCTAGGCTTAATGTTTGGTCAAGCAAACTTTTGTCTAGAGCTGGTAGGCTGACTCTGATTAACTCAGTGATTTCAGCCATGCCTCTTTATCTTATGTCTTTCTACTTTTTACCCTCTTGGGTGATTAAAAGGATTGATCAAATTCGTAGTAACTTTTTCTGGAACGGTTCTTCTTCCTTTAAACCTGGGTCCCATCTGTGTCAGTGGAAACTGATCTGTACTTCCAAGGAGGAAGGGGGTCTCGGTGTTTTGGACATTCGTGATCATAACATTGCACTTTTAGGTAAATGGTTGTGAAAACTCCATAACCTTGATCATTTGCCTTGGATTAAGTGCGTTAGAGGTTATAGATCCAGCGCCTTCCAATGGTGGGAATTTCCCGAGGCACCTTATCGCCACGCTTCCCCCTTTTGGAAGGGTATTTGGAAGGCAGCTTCTGCGTTTCAGTGTGGTATTTATTGTAAGTGCCACGACGGTGCAAGAGCCAAATTTTGGACTGATCTTTGGATTGGTTACACCACGCTTGCCACGGCTTTCCCTTCTCTCTTTTATTTGGCAGTCTATCCGACGGCGTCTATTGCGGACTCTTTTGTCTTGATCGATAATAATCGTTTCTGGTTTATACCTTTCACAATTGATCTTCCCCAATCGTTGGCTGAGGCCTTTGATGAGCTCATCTCATCTCTCAATAATTACGAATGGAAAACTTCCGAGAGCATCGGTTGGCGCTGGGCGACAGCGGGCTCTTTTTCTGTTAAATCTTTTTATAAATTCCTTAACTCGAGGGGGGTACGATCTCCAGTAGCCAAATACTTCTGGGACATTTTGGCTCTTCTTAAGGTGAAAATCAATTCTTGGCTTGCCTTTAATAATAAGTTACTTACGATTGACATTCTTAACAAAAGGAATTTAGCCTGGGGTCAACTTTGTGCGTTGTGTGCTCAGCACGCTGAAGACGCGAATCATCTCTTTACTCAATGTCCTATTATCCTCCTGTTGTGGAAGATTTGCTCTCTGGCTTGGAACACTGGTTCAATTCCCCCTGACTTAACTTCTTGCTGGAACGCAAAGCCTTCGGACTCCCGGTTCAGTAAGATTTGGATTTTGTCGATTCATATCATTATTTGGATTATTTGGAAAGAGAGGAACTCCATCTTGTTCCAGCATCGCAGACACTCTATGGCTGCGATGACTGATGAATTTTTGTATCTTTTCAAACTCTGATCGTCGGAGTTGAAAACTACAGATTTAATCGATTCTGCTTACCATAAATTAGTAGATGCTTATCTTTGTCTTCGTACTCTTCAAAGCTTATAACTTGCCTGTGTTTTTCTGCTTTGATTAGGATCTTTTACATTTTTCTTATCCCTTCTTATGCAGACTTGAATCATTCTATAAAGAGCGGTTGCCAGATCAGTTTTTTGCTTTTTCCGGTGCTCTTGATACTTGACTGGGACACCTTTTATGAGCTTCGGCTTTTTGTTTTGCTTGCTCTGGCAGCGGTTATTCTCTCTTCTTCATCTTTTTAATTACTGATGATCCTATTTTGTTTCTGATGTTAGCTATCATCAGTTTATTTAGCTTCTGTAATGATCTTCCTATCTTATTGTATGCTCTTTGCTAGGATGTTTTAACATCAGATGTTCCTATCCTTCTAGATTTTAAGCTTTGTTCTGTTGGGAGATCTATGTTTTCCTGTAGCTCAGAGCATTACTTTTAAGTTAGTTGTGGCTCTGATTATTGCTTTCTTTTAATCGCTCTTTGTGTGATGATTACTGCATTATCTGTTATATTGCATCTTCAGATGGTTTTTTTTTTATTTAGTCTGCGTCTCTTCGGAGTTTGCTACTGACTCTGAGACGCTCTTGCGTATTCTGATCCTATTCAATTGCATTTCTGCGGTTTTTCTCTGTTTGCTTGCATTGCCTTGTTATCTCAGGTGCTCTTCCAGCAGCTAGATCCTAGCCTTGTGGGTTTTTTTCCCTTCTTTTGGCTAGCGGAGCCCGCCATCCGGTCAGTGGACTGGGGGATCAGATTGGTGTTTCGTTTTAGTGTTGGGGGCGGCTGGTTATCCAACGTCGTCGATGCAAGCTCTGTGCTGTTGCTTGCGCTTGCTGATCTGAACCTGATGCAGCATCATACCTCTCCTTTGCTTTTAGCTGATGTATCTTTGTAATCCCTGTTATTGTTGTTATCTTTGCGTGTTTTGTTTCCATTTTACAGCTTGTAAAATTTAATTGTTATTGACTGTTATTTACATTTATATAATGATATTCTGTTGGCTGGGGTCGTAAGGCCCTATCCGGATCATCAAAAAAAAGTTTCTGTTGAATATACTAATTGCGTAGGATCTGTTCATGCACAACTAGAGTCATCGTTTATCATTATTTTTTTACCTTTCTGACAAAAACGATAGTCCTATTATTATTTAAGGAGGTCGGATAGAATCATTCTCAAGATGTTAAATATAATGGAGGATTGATAGATATAAAGCTTCACATTCAAAGCACATCAATTGAAGACGTCAAACAAAAGTGAATCATGTATGCTTTGCCATACTTGAGCTCGAAGCTCATCATACTGTACCTTTATACGAAGTTTCACCATTTATGCATATTTAATTATATTTTATCTACATTTATTTCTATCGGACCGTATTTTATATGATACATACAGGGCTACATCTTGAAAATCATGAATCATCAATGAATTTTGAAACTTGAATATTGTCAAGAAAGTTTTCAATGTCCTCATGTCAACCATCAATGAGTTTATAAAAGGCAAAGTTTGAATTATAGCTAAGATTCTATTTTACATACACTAGTAATTTATACGTGCGATGCACGTTTTAATAATTTCAAAAAATAAAAATAAAAACTCTGACGTAGGGAGGATTTGAACCAGAAACCTCATTTATATTAGTTATGTACGTGCGTTACACATGTTGGTAGAATGGCAAAATGACAAATGACGCTAAGGCCTTCTCCCATTATAATATTATATAGATAAGAGATTAGAGATTATAATATTAGAGATCATAGATTATAAGATTAGAGATTATAACCACTTACCCTAGTAGTTTACACGTGCGATGCACGTCTTAATAAATATAGTTTTTTTAAAAGTAAAAATTCAGACATAATATGGATTTGATCTAAAGACCTCATTTACAATAGTTATGCATGTATGTTGTACGGGTTGGTTGATGGACAAATTACACTAAGACCTTCTCCCATTATAGTAGTAGAGATGTTCATTTTTAGTTTTTATCTGTTAGTTATTTTTTTTCCTTTAAATACATTGTGATTTCTTCGTTGTAATCAGAGAGAGTTAATACTACATTGTCATCAAAGAGAGTTAATATCAACAAAAGTTTTCCTTTTATTTTCAATGGTGGATTTATGCTTAATTTATGTGGACCTCGCTGTAATTGGCTTGGTGGATGTCCTAATTGTTGAGTTGTGGTGGGTCTCCATAATGCCTTGCGAGAGGATCAACTTATCATGGATCTCGGTCATCTTGCAAGTTATTAGGAAACATAAATCTCGATCTACGTATCTTCCCATTTTTCTTTATCCTTGGGATACATCATTTTGCAAGATAGATTCAATCTATTGGCCGTCACCTGTGGTATTTTCTTGTTTGTGCATCAAAATCCATTTTATCACATGAATATTATTAACAATATATTCATCTATAACCATGTCAAATTCCGATATTTTTTGGAATTACATTCCATATTCATTTTCCTCTAAACAATTCAAAAGTGTACCACTACCACTTGAAAGAATATGCCTGCGATTCTCCTCGATCATCATATATGCTTAATCTACTTTTGCAATTTCTCACATCCCCAAATTTTTCGATGGTGTCCCCTACTCTTGAACACGTTGCATCCTGCCGATAGTATTTTTTGTCACATCCCCTATTTTTCAACCACCAAACTCTATTTCTTCCATTGTACTTGGAGACTTACTCTTCATCTTCCAAAACTTGTTTAATTTTCTCCAACATCTTATTCTACATTAATAATAGGAATACATAAAAAAGTCTACCTCACACGGAAGAGATCTCCTCTCTCTCAGATCTAGCGCATCCTCTCTCTCAGATCCAGCGCCCCCGTCCCCCCCTCCTCCCCTCTCCCCTCTCCTTCTTGTAGATCTTCCCCAGATCTACAGATGCAGCCCCCCATTCCCTCCAGTCTCGATTTCCTGCTTCCCCCCTCCCCCATCGCTATCGTCTCCGTTAGCCTTCCTCCCTCTACGTCTACTTCCTCCGACCAATTTCGGGTTCTTTGAGGCTGGGTCATTTTCTGTCTGGTTCCGTCTAGGCGCCCCTCCCCTCCTCCTCTTTGAGCTCTGCGCCCTCCGGTTTCTCCGTGAGCTCTTGTCGTTGCTTCTCTGCGGCTCGTTTTTCCCTGTGTAAGTGTTGTGCGGTAGTCTTCAGCACTGTAAGCACTTTCTCCCTTTAACTTTAGTGTTGTTTTCCGGTTTTTTGCACTATTGTTTTATTTGTGGCTCCTTTTTGGTTGTGTTGTTGTGTGGCGTGGTTTTCTTTTGGGATTTTAGTGTTTCCATCTTGTCCTCGGTTCTGTTATGTGGTTTTAAGTTCTGTGTTTTTGGTATTACTGGCTCTGTCAATGCTGTTCTTACTTTTTGGTTGTGCCAAGAAATCCCAGGCTTTTCCAACAAGTCAGGAGGGTCGGCGCTCGGATGGCACCGCGAGCCCCAAAATCCTTCTCTATTCAACAAGAGGCTCGGAGCTCGGATGGCACTGCGAGCCCCAAAATCCTCCTCTATTCGACAGGAGGCTCGGAGCCCGGATGGCCCCACGAGCACCAAAATCCTCCTCTATTCAACAGGAGGCTCGTCACTCGGATGGCACCGCGAGCCGCCAAGAAACCCTAGGCTTTTCCAATAAGTCAGGAGGGTCGGCGCTCGGATGGCACCGCGAGCCCCAAAATCCTCTTCTATTCGATAGGAGGCTCGGAGGTAGGATGGCACCGCGAGCCCCATAATCCTCCTCTATTCGACAGAAGGCTCGGAGCTCAGATGGCACCACGAGCCCCAAAATCCTCCTCCATTCAACAGGAGGCTCAGAGCTCGGATGGCATGGCGAGCCCTAAAATCATCCTCTATTCAACAGGAGGTTCGACGCTCGGATGGCACCGCGAGCCGCGACGATCCCCCTTGCTTTTCCAACAAGTGAGGAGGCTCGTCCACGACCCTCGACGCTCAGCCAAAAGACCCCCTACTCCATAGATCGCGATGATCCCCCTTGCTTTTCCAACAAGTGAGGGGGCTCGTTCACCGACCCTCGACGCTCAGCCAAAAGACCCCCTACTCTATAGATCGCGATGATCCCCCTTGCTTTTCCAACAAGTGAAGGGGATCGTCCACCGACCCTCGACGCTCGGCCAAAACCCCCCTACTCCATAGATCCCGATGATCCCCCTTGCCTTTCCAACGAGTGAGAGGGCTCGTCCACCGACCCTAGACTCTCGGCCAAAAGACCCCCTACTCCACAGATCGCGATGATCCCCCTTGCTTTTCCAACGAGCGATGGGGGCTCGTCCCCCGACCATCGACGCTCGGCAAACTGAGCTCCGACTTTTCTGCGACCGACACTCCGCATGACTCCAATGGGGGATCCCTTCACCCTACCCCCCCCCCCCCTCCGACCTCTTCTAGAAGATACAGATCCCATTTCTCGCCGTACACACCACTCTGCTCTTCCTACAGAGACAAAGAACCACTCCTACACGGCTGAGTCACACAGACCTCCAGAAGTGGGGGGCTTCTGATATGGGTCGGATGATGTGGCCCCTCCTGGGCCATAGGATCCCCTCAAAGGGCGTTCACCACCGGATCATCCGGGTCTGCCACGTCAGCCTGGAAACCACCCAGACCTCCGCCACGTCAGCCCTAAACCACCCCGAGCCCATGCCACGTCAACCCTATACCACTTGGGCTTATGCCATGCCAGGCCCACGGGCAACTGGGTCCAGACCCGGCCCCAAACGGGTCAAGACCCGGTTGGTTTTTCTACAAATACCAGACCCTCTATCACTTCCAAAGGTAATCAATCTTTTTCTTCTCAAACCCTAGTTACTGTTACTCTTTCTGTAACTGACTAGATCGTCAGAGGGTCTGCCACTGGGACCAACCCCGGTGTTTCTAGACCGAGTGTAGGTACACGAGACCTCTGGATCCGAGCTTCCAAATCCGAGCCGAGCATCCAATCTCCACCTCACTCCCGCCTACTCCCGAGCCGTTCCCCTGACTGAGGGTCGGGCGTACCATCCGCACTAAAGCTTCCGCAGAAAATACAAATCGAGAAGAACTCACACCTAGTGCAGCCACCCCCCAAAAACAAACAGCATTAGCTTGCACTGGACCTATGTATTGTGGAATGCATAGAATCCAACAAGTGTGCATTAGTAATCATCATAAGCATTGTATTTTCTTGACTTGTATTATGCATGCTTGTTTTTTGTTTTCTTACACTTGACACTTAGCTTAGTTTCACTTGATGATTTATGCTTCATTTATTATTATTTCATGTTCCATCTATTACTAATGTATTAATATGTTTCACTTGTTCACGTATGATCTTATTCTTTATGTTTCCATTTGAGTTGCATTTTTTCTTAAATATCACTCACACCATTATGGCTGACTCCTGTAGTTTTGAGGGTTATGATTATTTCTAGCCTCATGTTTTATAGGTAGGTACCATTAGCATGGAGTCGGGAGCATGTGGTAGATTAGTAAATATTTATGCATATCTTGTAAAAAGATTGATTGTACAGAGAAAATTGTAATTCAAAGTATTTACATTCCATTGTGCTTTGTAAAAGAGTTGAGGTAATAAAATTTTTAATTTTTTCTGTATTTAGTTTCTATGTTTATGATTACAATTGAAGTTGATTCTCGAATTTGTGTCATGTATTTCTAATTTTATTTATTGAAAATTTGGGGCGCTACATTGTTCAAGGTCAAAATGAAAAAAACAAGAGAACCTAGTTCTGTGAAGAGATGAAACTGTATGATAGTTATTGTCTAGGTTTACATAAAAGCCTGGGTAGTTCAAGACATTATGTTCACTACCTGGTCAAGTGAATCCGATGGCTACTCACTGGGGGTGGTTCAAAGTTGAAAATTTGCTACCACTCCTGATGCAGTATGTAACGCCCCGCCCCAATACTCAGACAATTTTAATATTTTTTAGAACACAAATTAGATACTATGTAGTACAACTGTCCACCACAGGCTGCCTCTCAAAAGGTGGTTAACCAATTAGGTGACTCTTGATCATAGGCAATTATATTTATACTCAAATTATTTCGGTGCACTTCCCATGTGGGACTATATTTCTCAATATTCTTCTCAAATCCTTCTCAACCAATCCGGCCCAACTGTGCAGTACAGTCGACTGCTTAATGGACCAGTCGACTGTTCGCTGCCAATACGGGGTATTACCTACACCCCTCCTTAGAAATCAGCGTCCTCGCTGAGTACAAGGCACACATCTAGTGTAGGATCCGCCCTTTCTAGCCGATGTAGTATAGTCCTCGATCCCGGAGATCAATCACTCTCAACATCGCAGATCGGATACCCGTCAATCACTACCTGTGACTCTCAATACCGCAGAATATACCCGACCCCGGAGATCAATGATTCTCAACACCGCAGAACATACTAACCTCTACTACACCCGGTGTCGAAAGTCGGCTCTGATACCATTTGTAATGCCCCGCCCCAATACTCAGACAATTTTAATATTTTTATAAGACAAATTAGATACTATGTAGTACAACTGCCCACCACAGGCTGCCTCTCAAAAGGTGGTTAACCAATTAGGTGACTCTTGATCATAGGCAATTATATTTATACTCAAATTATTTCGGTGCACTTCCCATGTGGGACTATATTTCTCAATATTCTTCTCAAATCCTTCTCAACCAATCCGGCCCAACTGTGCAGTACAGTCGACTGCTTAATGGACCAGTCGACTGTTCGCTGCCAATACAGGGTATTACACAGTATTTCTCAAATTGTACTCTCACTGTCTTTTTTGTCGTGTCTGCATTGCATAGTCTGGTAATTTTCATTCATGTGGGGTATTGTTGGAAATATTTTTGGCACCAGACTTTTCGGGCCTGATTCCGGTAGGATCTGGCCACCGGCGGCACCGGAAATTGATTGGACCGCGTTCCTCTCGTCGAGTGCTATTCCGTAATGTACTCGTTTGCCAAAAATGGATTCCGTATAAATGAGAAATGATCGTCGAGAAAGATTTCTCTAGTATATAAGCTAAAGAAACCGACTAAACGGTGTAGCCCTTGGGGTTACCACTAACGTATAGTGGAGAGAGGACCTAGCCAAATTTATAAACACACATGGGCGCGCCCAAGCCCGTTTCGGCTCGGCTCGGCTTGGTTTGGTTTGGTTTAGTTTGGTTTGGTCATAAAATAGTTAAGCTTGGGCCTGGCCAGCCACAACCTAAACTATTTTTTTTAATCCTATTTCTTTCCTTTGTGGGCTTGGGCTTCTATTGAGTCTGAAACAGAAGTTTCTAGAGGCATTTTGAATTATGTAACTGGTGCCATAACTCTGTAACAGTAGAATAATGGATCCATCAGTCACGCTTTTGTGCCATAACTCTGTAACGACAGAATACTGGATCCATCAGTTACACCTTTGATCTCTTATAAATCCAGTCGTTTTGGTCTGTCATAATATACTTTTTTTAACTCTTCTCCTTTTCTTCTGGGTTTGTCTGAGAGTACAACAGAGTTGTTGGTTCGTTGGTGTCTTTGAAGCTTGGATGCTGCTCTTCAAAGAAGGTAATACATTTATATCCTGGGAAGCAGTTCATCAAGATTAACCGTCACACTATGGGGCAAATTTTTCTTTAAAGACAGAGATTTTGATCTCGACTTTGTATCAATTTTGTCTGGTTTGAATTTTTTTACATGTAATTTTTTCTTCTTCACAAAGATTATTAGAAACATTTTATTTTATGAATTTCAAGTTCTAACAGTTGATTGGAAATGACCTCTTTATCACAAATGAAGTTAAAATTGGGTTATCCAAAAATTTCAGCATGAAACACCTAGATGTTGTGGACAACATATTAGGTATAATAGTGAGTTTGGGTTGGCAAGGGATAACCCTTAGTCAAACTCATTAAATCAATAATGTGTTCCAAAAGTGTGGATATAGTGATTGAAAGTGTGTTTTGAAACACCTTATGATTATGTAAAGGTTGACACCTAATGATGGTGCAACTATGAGACAGGTAGATCATTCTAAAAGAATTGAAAGTCTCATGTATACAAACATCTGCACTAGAATAGACATAGCCTTTGAGGTAGGTATGATCTGCAGATTCGCTAATAATCCCATACACATTTGAGTGTCCTTAAGAGGCTAATGAGATACCTGAGTGGTACTCAAAGTTTAGTGAAAGTTGACAACTAGTGAATATGTGTTCACACTAGGAGGAGCAGAAAAATTATGGAGATTAAAAGGAAAACAAGCATTGTGTTCTCATTCAAGAAATCAGACCTCTATGTGTTATCCTCTGCACGGAAAGATGCTGAGTGGATTGAATAGCTTATTGCTAATCATCCATTGAGAAGTTTAACGTAAATTCTCTAATTCCGTTATGCGACTATCAAGCCACAATGCACTGTAGCTCATAACTCATTCTATAATAGTTAAAGGAGTATATTAAGGCTGAAAAAAGGCTAGTTGAACTTTCTTATAAATAAAGTACAGTTGAAATAAAATATGGCTAATTTTCTTGCTAAGAGACTTGAAAGTGATCTAATTATCAAAACTGTGGGAAAATGGAGTTAAAAGCTATTGAGCCAAAAGTTTTAACATCCCAGTTGTTTTGAAAATTAGAATCTAATTGGAGCCATAGAGAAGTTCAAACTTAAGCATTAATTTTAGGCAGTTGGCATACTTTAGATAATTTGAAAAGTTCAATGTAAATTTTGTCAATATATAATTTTATTCCAATTTTGATGATGCTATATATTTTCTTAATTTTCTTAGAATCATCTTATTATTCCAAAAGAAAGTGTGAAAACTTGTCAATGTGTTTCCGATGTTTAGAATGTCGTTATATCATTCCAATTTTGATGATTCAGAATTAACCATAATTGATTTGACTATTTTATCATTCCAATATAAAACATAGTATAGTTCTTGTGTAGAAACTATAATAGTTATTGTTCTTTATTTTGTTAACGAAACTTAATTGTGATGCTTGCGTTACATTTTACTAAGTTATCGTTGAATTGTACTAAGTTCTTTAGCAGAACTAGATACTTTATGAAATTCACTAGAATTCTTAGAGATGTGTCTCTTGATATTCTTATTTTCAATAAGCTAGCAAAGATGGAGGAGTTGAATTTGCCAAAATAAATTTCAAAATAATGATTTGCTCAAAATGGAGGAGTAAACATAAAACAGTTTGCAAGGATATAGTTTTGGTCTATTTCTCTCGGAAATAAGTTTGTCACTTGCTTGATAAAACTTCTGTTGAGTTTAAGACTCTTGTGTTCATGAGCTTAAAACTCATATTTTGTTCCTTAAGTTAATTTGCTTTGGTTGATTTTGAAACTATGACGGATTACTCCAGTTGGTTTAGTCATTGTGAACTATTCTGTTGTGATATGGTTTAAGAACTATTTAATTATTTTGGTTTAGTCTTTTTTGAACTATTCGGATTTATAATTGATTTAGTCTTTATGAACTGTACATTCAGTGATTCATATCTTCTATTTAAAGACTACTATCAGCCAGTCAGCTTCATGTTGAACTGATGAGATAATCCAGTACGTTTATATATTGAGAATATAAGAGGAGATTGTTGGATATATATGTATATTCTCACTATATGAATAATATTATATGTAATATTATTCTATGGGTAACACATGTGTTACACGTACTAATTGTATTGATATCGAAATGCGGATTGAGTGTGTTGAGAACCCAGTACCCAAACCAGTATTTATAGGATAAATACTGACTTGGATAGTAGTCTAGGTATTCCAATCATGATACCTAGGATAAATATCTCAAACACCTTAGTTTAGAATATTAACCCTAATTTCTGTTGTTATTATCTGTCTCTCTAACATCAACTAGTATGATGCACGTGCGATGCACGTGGAGGAGGAAGGAAAAGGACAAAAAAAACCTACCAACACGTGCGCTGCACGTGTTTGCACACATACAAAAAAAAAAAAAAAAATTATTTATTTGTTTACCTACCCCATCTCTCCCATTATAAGAGTTATAGATATTATCCAAGTCAAAACAACATTATAGAGTTGACCATACTAAGTCTTCTTATCATTAATTCCACTTAAGTTTGGCAACATTGTCTAAAGTTGACCATGACTCTTGGGTCAAAGTTTAACAAATGGTTAAGTTCAGACAAATATTAATCAAAATTTTGGACCTTACTCTCATAACAGAGGTGGCATTTGCACCATAGCCATTGGTGACTTGGAACTCCCCTTGCATGGTGCTAACAATTGTCATTAAGAACACTGAAGGATCGTTTCCCCAGATGGTGCTCCCTTGATAATCTGCTTTAACTGATGAAGATGTTTTCGCATAAATATATGTAATGTAATTAATTATTGTATCAAGTAGATGTATGTAATGTTTACTTTCAAAAATAATTAACTCAATATACGGATTTATTAACTAATGCTTTATAGTAAAAAGTACCTGCACGAAATATCCATTCGGTGCCATTATTATCTGGAACGTTTCCATAGTGGAAAATGGCATTGTATTTTATGAAAAAAGGGGAGGTGGAATCGGGGAGGCGGGCCGTTGGGGTCACAATGGGAGCGCTGCTGGGGAATTGGGGCCGGAGAGCGTGGAGAGGGGGTTCGATGTGGAGGCGGCTGTCGGCGGCTGTTTCTTCGGCAGAGGAGAATGCTAAGGAGCGGAGAGGGAGGGCGGTGGTGGTTGTGGTGGTGGTAGAGGAGACGGGGCGGAGGGAGGAGATGGTTTGGGGGTAAATTTGGGGGCATACTTGTATTTTCAAGGAGATAACATTTTCCCAAGGAGATAAGGGGAAGTGAGTTAGATAGTCTCTATTAGTAGTATCGACGAAGCTAGTACTAATGAATGCAAATTCAAGCACGTCTTTCCCTCCGAGATAGGTACGGGAGCTCATGGAAAGAGTACGATTCCCTTCATTTAAATAGAGCTACTTCCCAGTTTAGGTTTGGGCTGTCATGCCTTGTCCAAGTCATAGTCCCTCCTTCCTGTCCACGAATCCCCGAACAAAAACCTGGTATAGGCGATAGGATCGTATGCAGTGTTTTGGTTTCTATTTTCCGCTTTCCTTACGTTATTGTCTCGTTTCGCTCGTATGATTTCTTTTATATCCACTCTGCCATCTTTCTAAAGCACTCAAATCTCTCCTCAATAAAGGCGCGTTAGCCCTTGATTTTGAGAAATAAGCTTCAAAGGTGGTCGTAGACCAGGCTTCCGTTTTCTCGCTTGTTCACTGATTCCCCTTCCACAAATTGACACCCATGGGAAAATTTTTGTGATAATTGTGGCAATTTTTTTCTTCAAAGAATCTTAGTTTCCTGGAAATCTGAATTTAAAAATTAACATACCAAATATGGAAAACTAGATTCTCAAGTTAGGATTTTCAGGAAACAAAAAATAATCCCTCTACCAAACGCCCGCTTAAAAAATTTATGTTTATATCTGTATGAATACCTTGCATTTTCAAGTGCATAATCATGTTCTAAACAAAGCACACCATCTAGTTTGCATCCATTTCATACGTCACATGTTTGCATTCACTAGTCCTTTATTAAGTCCCGTAACAATTAAACCTGTTGTACATTTCCTTTTTAATTACTGAAAACGAACATCATCATCCAAATATATATATATACTAGATTTGCTCGTGGCCACGTGCATACGGCACGTCTTCAGAACGATACAACATATGAAAAGTCTTGTAAACAATAAATCAACAATTATGTAGCTAAAGTTTGAATAGTATGACAATAATTAGTTGTAAATAAAAGTCCATGTTTCTATTAGTATATGGTGAAAAATAATTATAAATTGGCTTATAAAAGTCCATGTTTATATCTATATAATAAAACACAAAGAAAGCTATCAAGTGGCTCTCCTTCAATCTCCCAAAAATTATAGGCCCAGATCTCACCTTACAAAATATATTTGGGCAAAAAACAAAGTACCCCCCTAACGTTTGGGCTTAATACAATATGCCCATATAACGTTTGAAAAAGTACATTTAACCCATTCCACCGTTAACTTAACCCCATCCGTTAAGTTAGAATTATTGAATTACCTTTTTATCCTTACCATTTCATAATTAAATCTCTTCTTCTTTTTCCTCTTTCTTCATTCTACATTTAACCCATTCCACCGTTAACTTAACCCCATCCGTTAAGTTAGAATTATTGAATTACCTTTTTACCCTTACCATTTCATAATTAAATCTCTTCTTCTTTTTTCTCTTTCTTCATTCTTTTTCTTTTTCCTCTTTCTTCATTCTTTTTCAGATTATGCAAACAACTTATATCTTATTCATATTTCTGAAATTTAGTCAAGTTGCATTTTTTTTCCCAAATCAAATGCAAATATGATATATGTTGAGATCCGAATCAACATTTTCTGAAAAGCAGGGCAGCAGCATATTCATTGGGTTTGTACGACATTGATGAAGGAATTCAACTCTCCACATATTCTGAAAATGTTGATTCGGATCTCAATGAGGAAGGTGATCTGTTAATGAACTAGTTATCTACCATGCAAGTTACTGGCAACATCTGTGCAACTGTATGAACTTATTTTTTTATATTAGCGACATCATTTGAGCAATTAGTTTTATTGGAACTTTTGCGTGTGACTACAAAATTCATAGTTAATAGATATTATCTCCATTGAAGTTTAGTTTGTAGCCCCTACGGTTAATAGATATAATCTTTTTTAGAAGATTACTCCAACATGGTGACAGGCGAGAAAGAGTCTGTTCTGTTCTTTGGTGGTACAGGTGACCTTTTTTTTGGGGGGGGGGGGGGGGGGAATGGGGGTATCTCCATTCTCGCAATTATGAGTGGGGGACGGAATGGTGGTATCTCCATTCTCGCAATTATGACTATGTACTCTCCCAGCCAGGAGAATCTCAACAATGTCAATGATTAAAAATGGGTTATACATCCTTCTAGATAAAACTATTTCTTATTGTCTTTTGCAGTTGCTCGTCAGGCAGTACCATTATCAAATGGAGCAGGTGGTAAAGATACAATTGCAAGTTTATTAGCTTCACTTATGGAAGTAGTTCGTACCACCGTGGCATGTGAATGTATTTATGTTCGAGGAATGGTGATAAAAGCTTTGATTTGGATGCAAAATTCACATGAATCTTTTGATGAAATGGGAGCCATCATTGCATCTGAGCTGTCTGATCCAGCTTGGCCGTCAACTCTATTGAATGATATTTTACTTACCTTGCATGCTCGGTTCAAGGTACGTCTCAGTGAATCTTAAATCCATCTTTAAATAAGTTTTGGTACTTTCATGTATTTATATCATATTTGCATTTGATTTGGAAAAAAAATTACAACTTGACTAAATTTCAGAAATATGAATAAGATATAAGTTGTTTGCATAATCTGAAATGAATTGCATAATCTGAAAAAGAATGAAGAAAGAGAAAAAAGAAAAAGAATGAAGAAAGAGGAAAAAGAAGAAGAGATTTAATTATGAAAGGGTAAGGGTAAAAAGGTAATTCAATAATTCTAACTTAACGGATGGGGTTAAGTTAACGGTGGAATGAGTTAAATGTACTTTTTCAAACGTTATATGGGCATATTGTATTAAGCCCAAACGTTAGGGGGGTACTTTGTTTTTTGCCCAATATATTTTCCCCCCAAACGTTTCTCCCCAAAACTCAAATTCAAATCCCTCACCCAAAACAACTCCTATATTTATTTTTTTAAAAAAAAATTCTCTCTCTCTCTCTCTCTCTCCCTCCCTCTTCTATTCAAAAAATTAAGAAAATAAAAATTTTAACAAAATAATAAATTTAAAAACTTTAAAATTTAAAATTTTAAAAACTTTAAAAATAATTCAAAAAAATCAAAAAAAGCATATAATATGTTTTTTGTTGGACCCCCAAAAGTTTCACATATAATATGTTTGCTACTTCAATTAATTTGCTGGACCTCCAAAACTATTTTATATGATCAAATAAGGTGCATCGTTCCGAAGACGTGCCGTAGGCACGTGTCAACGGGCAAACCTAGTATATATATATATATATAATGGGAGGAGGCCTTAGTGTCATTTGTCATTTTGTCATTCTACCAACATGTGCAACGCACGTACATAACTAATATAAAAGAGGTTGCTAGTTCAAATCCTCCATACGTCGGAGTTTTTTTTTTTTTTTAAATTATTTAAACGTGCACTGCACATGTAAATTACTAGTAAAAATTGATGGAAAAAAAAAGAGGATAGAGGCTCATTAAAAAACCAATACACCCAACAGCACCTGGACCCGGTTCCATCTATCCCCAACCCGGCCCAGGCCCAGTAACAGTTTTACTTAACCCCCCCCCCCCCCCCCCCAACATTTCCCCAAATTTACGCCCCTTATAAAATTCATTCCAAGTCCCCCTCATCTTCTTTCTCACCTCTTTTATATATATATATATATATATATATATATATATATATATATATATATAGAGAGAGAGAGAGAGAGAGAGAGAGAGAGAGAGAGAGAGAGAGAGAGAGAGAGAGAGAGTTGAATTTGAGTGGGAGGAAATGTGTTTTGTGAGGTTAGATCTGAGCCTTTGATTTTTGGGGGATTGAAGGAGAGCCACTTGATAGAGAGATTTGAATTTGAGTGGGAGGAAATGTGTTTTGTGATGTTAGATCTGAGCCTTTAATTTTGGGGGGATTGAAGGAGAGCCACTTGATAGTTTTCTTTGTGTTTTATTATATACTAGATTTGCCCGTGGCGACGTGCCTACGGCACGTCTTCAGAACGATACAGCATATGAAAAGTCTTGTAAACAGTAAATCAACAATTATGTAGCCGAAGTTTGAATAGTATGACAATAATTAGTTGTAAATAAAAGTCCATATTTCCATTATTATATGGTGAAAAATAATTATAAATTGGGGTATAAAAGTCCATGTTTCTATATATATAGATAGAGAGAGAGAGATAATTAAATAAATAAATGAGTTGTTTTGGGAGGGGGGATTTGAATTTGAGTTTTGGGGAAAAAATATGTTTTGTGAGGTTAGATCTAGGCCGATAATTTTGGAGAATTGAAGGAGAGCGACTTGATAGCTTTCCTTGTGTTTTATTATATATATATAGGGAAAACTTCGGTTGTGCACTCCTCTAGTGCACACGGCGTGTGCACTAGGCCTTCGGGCGTTCATATCGACGATCCGAATCGTTCACATTGATCTACACATCTAAATTAGTCTAAATATGTAAAATCAAATCATTTGAAATTCATTTACCCATCCATCATGTGAGTATAAAAAAAAATGATTTTCAGCCATACAATTTTGTAACACTTCAATGGATGGGTAAATGAATTTCAAATGATTTGATTTTACATATTTAGACTAATTTAGATGTGTAGATCAATGTGAACGGTTCGGATCGTTGATATGAATGCCCGAAGGCCACCGTGTGCACTAGAGGTAGTGCACAACCGAAGCTTTCCCTATATATAATATATATATATAGGAAAACCTTCCGTTGTGGACTACCCCTCCGTGTGCACACGTGTGCACTCGCCCTTCCCGCCTTCGCATTGACGATCCGAACCGTTCACATTGATCTACAAATCTAAATTAGTCTAAATATGTAAAATCAAATCATTTGAAATTCATTTGCCCATCTATCATGTGACTATAAAAAACAATAATTTTCAGTCATACAATTTTGTAACACTTCAATGGATGGGTAAATGAATTTCAAATGATTTGCTTTTACATATTTAGACTAATTCAATGTGAACGGTTCGGATCGTCGATATGAACGCCCGAAGGCCGAGTGCACACGCCGTGTGCACCATAGGTGGTGCACAACGGAAGGTCTCCCTCTCTCTCTCTCTCTCTCTCTCTCTCTCTATATATATATATATATATATATATATATATATATATATATATAGTTGGGGGATTTACATATACAGAGAGATATCTTATATAACGGTTCTTCTAACTAAAAGAAATAAAATTTACTTCCAACCAAAAGAAATAATCCAATTGTTATCAATTATTAGTTTTTCACCACAGAGTTTATTTCACCAATCCCTAGTAATTTAGCTGTAAGGTTTTTTTTTTTTTTTTGCCAGTGACCAAAATAGAGTGACTTTTTTTGCCGTACAACGCCACTTTTTGAAAGTATTTGTGATTATGGGTGTTTCGAAACTATTAGTGCTTGTGGGTTACTTGATGCCACGTTAGCAGTAACCGCTATTCTCATTAGCGACTTCTTCACTTTGAAAGTCGCTATTGAGAATATCGGCTTATGTTTGAAAATATTTGGAATTTTTTGTTTATTATCGCTATTCCCACTAGCGACCGAAGCATATATGAGGTCGCTACTGGGATTAACGACCTCAAATGAATGCATTGAGATACTTAGCATTTTTTAGAAAACTTTTGCTCACTTGGGAAAAAATAAAATAAAACTGAGGTCGCTAGTCCGAATAGCGACCTCTGTAGAAGACTAAATCACATTCTCTGTAAGATTTGCAAAATAATCATCAAACTGAGGTCGCTAATTGGAATAGCGACTTTAGTATACTTTGGTCGTTATTCTCAATAGCGAACTCAGTAGGAAACTCAATCTATTTGTTCTTTGTAAAATTTACAAAATAGTTACACAACTAAGTCCTCTATACGGAATAGCGACTTTAGTACAATAAAGACCTCTATTCGGAATAACGATCTTAGTACAATGAAGACCTTTATTCCGAATAACGACCTTTGTACAACTAAGGTCGTTATTCCGAATAGTAACCTCAGTTTTAAAAATAAATTGATTGTTATTTTTTCAGAGAGCACGAGCTCTCTAGATTTTGCTAAGTGTTAGAATACAGTTCATTAAAGGTCGCTAATCCCATTAGCGACCTCATATATATTTCGGTCGCTAGTGGGAATAGTGATAACAAACAAAAAAATTTCAAATATTTTCAAACATATGCCGCTATTCTCATTAGCGACTTTCAAAGTGAAGATGCCGCTAATGAGAATAACGGTCGCTGCTGACGTGACACTAAATAGCCTACAAACACTAAGGGTGTGTTTGGTTTGATGTTTTTTTTTCTTTTTCTAAAAAACCAAAAACCTGTTTGGTTTTGTTTTTTTGTGAAAAGAGTTTTCACAAAACCCTTTTACTCTTTTTTCCTTCTCTCTTCTCTCTTTTCACGAGCCACCCATCTTTACTCCTATCTCGTCTTTACTTCACCTGCTTCCTTCCTTCTCGATTTTTTCGCTCGAAACCAGATCTGAGTGAATATCCACCCAAAATCAACGATTTTGGAATTCATCTTGTCCCAAATCTACTCCACCTTAACTTCTCTGTCACTCGCGGAGAGCATACTACTCTCGAACATCGGATTTGGTGCGGTGAGTGATCGATTTAGGGTTTATGGTTTGTGAGACCCGTGCTGCTTACAAGAGAAGGTGTAGTCAACAACGGGCAAGTCGAATCAAATGCCGATTAAAGCTTGAATCTGTTGCTGACAATTTCTTTGCTCTTCAAACCAAGCAATCAAAGGTATGATCCGATTGGAACCCATTTTCTCCCTTGTTACAACGCTATGATTTCCGTTTATAAGATGATAATCCCGATTTTTGGGCGAATTTTGAATTAAATTTTTTCTTCATAATTTGTTCAACGACTGATTTGAGGGATTGTACATAGTGAATGGGGTGGATTTGGAGATGATGACTTCTGATCCTATGGCCAGATCCGTGGGCCAAAACTGGTTTTTTTTGTTTTTTTATTTGTTAAAATTTTTTTTAGAGACTGGTTTTAGGGATTATAGACTGTGAATGGGATGGATTTGGAGATCATGACTTTTGATCTTATGGTCGATTAAACTCCTAATTATTTGATTAAAATGAGGGTTCATTTTGTTCCTATGAAAAAGCCATTTTTGAAATCCTGCATTGGAGATACAAGAAGTTCTCATTTTTGAATTTGTTGACTTCCGCAAATGAGTTCGGATCATTATTTAAGTGCTGCAATTTGTCATTGTTGTTTACTATTTACCGTTTCTTTTCCTAAGATAGATGACTAGTATGGGAAGGGGAAGGAGATGGAGGTGGATGATGATGTTGGGTTATGGAATCCAAGTGTTATGCGGGTATTTGTGCATCTTATGGAGGAGGAGGTAGACCAAAATAGTCTCAAAAGTTCGACATTTGAAGCCAAAGTTTGGCAACGATTTACACAACATATGAAAATTATGTGTAATCGTTCATTCACGGTTAAACAATTAAAGAAAAAACATTCGAGACTGTGAATTAATTGGAGGGAGTTTGATACTCTGAAGAAGCAGAGTGGTTTGGGTTGGGATGAAGAGAACCAAACAGTCACTTGCGAGAAGGAGGTTTGTGACAACTATGTTAAGGTTCATATATAACTTCATTTTTGTAATAGTATGTGATTCTGTTCTTATTATACTTAACCATGACTTTACTATTTGTAAATTAACAACACAATTTTTGATTAGGCACACCCTGCGGCAAAAATATTCAAGTCGAAGGGATTGGCAAATTATGTTGCTTTGACCAAAATTTTTCAGGGGTCTACTGCCCAGGGCTTTGTTTCTAGGGCTTCAACACAAAGGGTGTGTGACTCCGATGAGGAACGGAGGGTCAATTATGAGTTTGTCCACCCTAATCTACCATATGTAGATGTACCTGATGAGGATGATGATGCACCAATTGGTTCGGGGTCGGGGTCTCGCAAGAGAAAATTTGGTGCGTCAAGTGGTCGAACAACAAAAAGCTCGAATATCAATACATGCTATGATTCCTTTTTGGAAACCCAGGAGGTAAAAAGAGACAAGTATAGGAAGAAAATGGGCGACCAAACTAATCTCTCGGTTGAACAAGATTCTTCCTCCCTTGATCAATGCATTGAAATAATTAATGCGATGCCTGGGCTTGATTACAAACAGGCAGGGAAGGCACTTGATGTGTTAGTTGAAAGCCCTCAGTGGCGTCATGCCTTCCTTCGTATGACCCAGAATGTTAGGGAGAGATGGGTGAAGTGTCGTGGTGAGCAGTAGGGATCCCATTAGGTTGAGTGGATCCATCATATCCAAATTGTTTATTTCTTTTAACAATTTTTACATATTTGTGTGTGAGCTATTGCATTCTGAATATTTAATGGCAGAACGTGGTGGGTTTTTTTTAAATTGATTTTTTTTTATTGTAAATGGATTTGTTATTAGTAGCTGCTGTTGCTATTTTTTTGTCTGAGTTTAACAATGTTACATAACATAAGATGTTAGGGTAAAATTCTGTAAATATCCTCCACTATTGTCGTAGTATTAAAGCTTTAACTTACTTTATGCAACTGAATTCTACTTTTTGTCAGAGTGAAGTACTATTGCAAGTGCTACCATAGTGATGGACACGTCTTCATCTGATAGTGACGATTTCGATGACTTGATGGAACTCCAGTTTCTACAGGCCATCTCTGAAAAAAATCCACAATGCACTCCAAAACTAACATGACGTGAATAATAAATCAATTCTAACTGTACGCAGTATGAAAATTCTACAGAAGAATAAATCATTTGTTTATAAATAGCATCACAAGCCATCATCTCTATATTCAAATCAGCAGACGATACTTGTTTGTGTTTGGTTGGTGGAAATTGACAATCGTGGAGATGATGATGATATATTCTGATCCTATATAACGATTGCAGTATTGAAAATGACCAAACACTAGTAACCACAAATATGCTAGATGGTAGTAACGAAACAAAAATATGTACTAAATTTTGTACATGAACATCTAAGGAACCTAGAGATAGAGATGATGGCTACTAATGAGATGCTTCTTAACTAGACTATTGATTTTTTCATATTTAAAAGATGTCACTGCGTTACCTTCTGTGATGGGTACTCTTACTGCTCATGGCTTGTGATGGGCACTCAGCCACTCATGGTTTGTGTGGGCTTCTTCTTGCAGGTGTAGGGTGGAAGCAAGTGAAGGAAGTAAAGGAGAGATAGAAGTAAAGAGGGATTAAATTTCTCGTGTATAGATACAGATACATTTCTACAATATTCTGTACGTGTGCCTCTCATGAATCTGTAGATTCTGGCATCTGATCCTATTTAAGTAAACTATTATTTCTTCCTTTATAATATTCCCACACTTTTACCTCTATCAGTCTAGGCAATGATGAATAATCAAAAGTTATGTTGCATGTGATTGATAATGAAAGCATTTGATGCTTTATAAGGGAATAAAAGTCATCAATCCAACAGTTGATAATATTTCATTATTGGCATGGATATCAAATGCATTACAATGCATGATTAGAACTAGTTGGCATGGCATTCAAATGCAGCCCTAGACTAATCTCCATGTTCTATTCAATTATTTTTTCTATACATAACTGTTTTGGGCCTATGACTAATTGAATCCTTTTAAATATTACCTGTATTTCATTTCCAGATTAATCACCAATATGATTCAATCCTTACCAGTGATGGGTGTTGTTGCTATTCATGGATTGTGTTAGCTTCTTTTAGCAGGTGATGAGTTCTGAAGAGAGTCATGGCTTCTGAATCTTTGGGGTTTTATTTTTCTGGCTTCATCTTGCTTTAAGTATTTTTGAAGGTAACAGTTTCATTCCCAAAATTAATTTCTTGTTACATATCTTTTAACTACAGTGATAAATTCACCTTGTATCTGGAGATGATGGCTTCTCATCCTATTTAACTAAACTTTGATTTCTTCCATTGTTTAAAATTTCCATACTGTGTACAATACCTTCTTGTGATGGGTTCTGCAGCTGCTCAGTTCAGCTTGTAACACTCATCTCCATTTTACACTGCAAGTAAAACATCTAAATCTGAACAAATGTAGATTATGCTTCAAGTTAGAAACACTGACACACGGTTGTACAAATTTTGCGAGGACAGCCTAGGAGTTGCAATTGCCTGAAGTGGTGTTTTCAGGAAGGTAACCATCCCAAGATTCTCAGACATGTCAACATCCTCTGGTTTCATCCCTTCAGGTAGATCGCACTTGAAGTGGTGGAGAAGGTGTCCCAACATTGACTGCACGAGGTTGATCCCTAGCTGAGCTCCCGGGCAAACCCGTCGCCCAGCTCCAAAGGGTAACACACAAAAATCTTCTGAAACAGTCTGATGCTTTATAACGGATTAAAGATGCAGTTTCACTTTCATTTATTAACTGTGTAATATTTTTCCTATGAAAATTTACAAATTAATTGGTGTACTGGCCGACGCAATGTAATATAATGTATTAGAGCTTAAAAAAAACAGAGAGACGCAATGTAATATAATGTATTTGAGCTTTGTTCATATTATGTGACTTGAGATTAAAGCAAGTGTAACGAGTTAGAAAATAAGGGATGCTAATATTAGAATTCTCATTACATTATGTTCATATCATCTTTCATATTAGTCTTTTGCATATCGCATATCAGTTTATGCAATCATCTTTATATAATACCAATACAACATCTTCAATGGAAAAAGTATAGTCGCATATCAGTTCATGTGAACAAGCTTAAGGCATTTCACATTAATACAACTCCTCACTTTGAAAATATTTGCTCCATTCGCTCTTTCTCACGATTCTTGTTCGTATACTTGTAGAACTTTGCTCTGTAACTGCAGGAGAAAAAAACACTTTAGAAGAAAACTAAAGCAAATTGATTAAACATACGCCGTTTATAATCTCAGTGTCAGAAAAACTGTACTTCTATTAATTTGAGAACTTAATTTTATACCCAAACACCTTTTATAAGCTCATTATCCAATAATATTTTAAAGAAAATTCCAGATTTTTTGGTTTACCAAACGCATTTTATAATCACATTTTCAAAAAATAGTTTTCAAAAAAATTTATTACCAAACAGCTTTTACACTCTTATTTTCAGAAAACAGTTTTCAGAAAAAATTTATTACCAAACAGCTTTTACACTCTCATTTTCAGAAAAATTATTAGCAAACAACTTTTACACTCTCATTTTGGAAAACTGTTTTTAAAATAGCAAACCAAACGCAATCTAATAATTTCAAAACTGACTCATAATCGCAAATATTTTTAAAAATTGACCTACTACGGAAAAAAACTCGGATAGAGTTGAATTTTTTCCCAAAATGACCCTTTTTTTGAAAGTTTTTGCCCAACCGACCTGTTTTTTTTATTCCCTAAACGCCCTACTCGCTTTTCGAAAAAGCGAGTGTGGTATAATCTCGCACGCTTTTTCAAAAAACGAGTCTTAGGTTTCAGAAAATTAGAAACCTAAGACTCGCTTTTTGAAAAACCGTGAGGGATTATACCACACTCGCTTTTTCAAAAAGCGAGTCTTGACCTTTTTTGCCCAGCAACACTCGCTTTTTGAAAAAGCGGGGGGAATTATCCCACACTCGTTTTTTTAAAAAGCGAGTGTCGTTTGGGACTTAAACCCCCCACCCCCAAATAGATCTCACTATTCCTATTTTCTTTCTCCTTCTTCGCTCTCGAAACCCTAACCCATCGTCGAAATTCTTCGATTTAAGGCCCTATTCCATCAAATTAGTTGTCGAATCACTCCTAAATTCTTCATTATCTCATCCCAGTCCAATTGCCCACTTTGTGTTTGCTGGTTCTTTCGATTTTTTCGGTGATTGCGGTGGCGTTCTTCAAAAAGGGGGTTGAACGATTTGGGGGTGTTTCTCGTGGTTCGATTCTTGTGCGAAGATTGTGGTATATTTCTCAAACTCTATATTTTCTAATGTTTTACATATATTTAGAATTATTTAGTTAGAAATAGGTTGATATTATTGGAGGCACAATTTGCATCGTCGTTGAAATTGTGCAAAATTCGGTATAAAATTTTGGGGTAATTAGGGTGTAAATTTTGGATAGTCGGTGGAGGTGGAGGTCTATAAGTTTTGAAAAAGTGGATAAATGTAAAATTTGTGAGTAAAATTAGAATATAGTTATTAATAATTGTATGTTCGTATGTGTTCTATATTTCTTGGTTTTATATTTTGGTATTGTTAATAACGATTTTTTTTAGTTGTAGGATACTCTATTTTTAGAAAAATGCCACGGACTAGGGGAAATGTGGAGGTAGGATCTAGTAGTAGACCCATCGTGGCGATGGACCACGTACATCTTTCGGCCCACCTCCTCGCGGTGGACGTGGTGGTCGTCGTGGTGGCACCGCACGTACTAATGTAAGCTTATAATTTTCTACATTCGATTTGTTTCATTATCATACAATTAAATGTTATATTTCTTTGCTGATGTAAATGTTGTTTTGCAGGTCCCAAGTAACCCAAATGTGGTTGGTACTTCTTTCCCGGCCCCTTCTTCATCTACTATTCCCTTTGGAGGTCCAGGTCCCCTCGACCCCGCTCTTCTTACTCTTCAGTCGCACCATCGTTTTAGAGATGTGTGGGAAGGCGATTCAAAGGAGTGTACATTCCGTGGGGGTCATCCACTCCCTATGCACCCACAGATTCACCAGATCTTAAGGGATTGCGGACTCTACGGTATTGCAGTGATGAGCGGCATCAAGTGCGATCGGCCACTGCTTACAGCACTCCTCGGGAGATGGCGTTCCGAGACACACAGCTTCCACCTTACAGTTGGGGAGATGACTGTTTCGTTGCAGGACGTTTCAGTACTCACCGGCCTTCCGGTAGATGGGCAGGCGGTGACAGGATCAATGGACTTCGACCCTGCTTATTTAGTAGAACAATATCTTGGTGTTGAAGTGGAGACTGGGGCAGTTAATGGGAAACAGATTCGGTTGAAGTGGTTAAAAGAAAAATTCAAGGACCGATTGAGAGATGATTCGACTGAAGAAGAGGTCCATTGCTACTGCAGGGCTTACATTCTGACTTTTTTTGGAGGTGTGTTGTTCCATAATTCCAGCGGACACTCTGTCCCCTTGATGCACCTCCCGCTTATTGCAGATCTAGGACGAGTCAGCCAGTACAGTTGGGGTAGTGCTGCCTTGGCATCCCTCTACAGGAGTTTGTGCTTGTGTAGTCTCGGGTCCGTGCAGATGAATGGACCGATGATATTGCTTCAAGTGTGGAGTTGGGAGCGTATCCACGTTGGACGTCCTGTAGTTAGGAAACAATCACCCAACTGGATCCATCTCCCCGAGGACCAGCACATGCTACCTCCTCTTGGTGTGTACTAGTCCGGTAACCTTACTTGGACTGCCAACCCCAACAAGGTGCCTGACCTACTTCCGTGATGAGTTGGACAGGTTGGCAGATAATTGCGTAGTGTGGATGCCCTACACGGAGGCGCGTCTAGCTCGACTGCCGCCCATTTTCTTGTGTAGGCGAGATCTTTGGCTAATAAAAGCACCACTGATCAACTTTAGCACAGTTGAGTTCTATTATGTGAACAGAGTGCTACGACAGTTTGGTCTACAGCAGGCGATTCTGGTAGCCGATCCATTTCATGCGGACATACATAAAATTACTAGAATGGGTCGTCAAACAGGACATAATTGGGCCGCCAGCTTCTCGACATATGTGGATAGATGGAATCTACACAGGTTTGATGAAATCATCCAGAACATTCCTCCATTTGATCGAGTCGTGTACGAGAACTATATGGGCTGGTATGGGAGGATGACAAGGCGATACATCTCTCCGACAGGGCAGACTCCAGCAGGCGTGGTGGTACCGATACGTCGATCGGCAGCAGAACCAGTAGATCTACATTCAATGCATTTGCCTATGTTTCAACCAAAGGCATCGGCTATTCGTACGATTGTAAGTTTTTTAGTACTATTAAATTCATCAGATGCCAGTATAATATTTTGATTTACAAGTATACATGTAGTGGAACTACAAAGTCCAACTTATTATATTTTGTAGATGGCCCAGACTTGGAGTATGGGCAAGAAATGTGTAGCTGTGCTGAGTAGCAACGTAGCCGATGCGGTTAAGGACTTCGCACGCGAGATGCTGACGTCTTGTCGAGCACAAGCTGATGCGGTGGGAGAGGGGGCGACCCTCGATGCTATCCTAAACACTCCCGCTTATCGGACCAGTGAACGTGCTCCTCGTGTGAAGAGAGTTGCCCGTAAACCACCATGTCAGCCTACAAATAAGGAAGAACAAGAGGATGAAGTTGAAGAGGATGAAATCCAAGTACAGGGGGCAAAACAACAAGAGAAAGAGGAGCCGATAATAATGTCCGGTGTGACACAGAAAACTCCATCACCGCGAGGTAAGAGGCAACGGCGACCTCCCACATTGTTCACCCCGGACCCGTGAAGCGACTTCATATTTTGATTATGTGATTTTTTGGTTGTAATTATAATGTAACTTATTGTGTATCTCAATATTGTAATCAACTTTTCAAAAGTGGAATCAATGAAATTCAAAATTTGGTATGGGGTGTGTGAGTGTGGTGTTTTAGTTTTAAGGTTTTGTGAATTTTTTTGGATTTTGCTGAGATATGGTATAGATGAAATGTGGATTGTGGTTGAAATGTGGGTTTTGTTGAGATGTTGTGCGATTCGGTTTTAAGTTGAAATGTGGAAGTAGAGATGGTGTGAGATGCTTTTGGAATTTGATGTGAAATATAAGTTGTGGTAGATGCTGGAGTAGTGTGTAGTGAATTTTTGTCCCACCAAGAGATTAGATATTGGGTTCTTCAGCATACAGAGCAAGACTCGCTTTCTGAAAAGTCGAGTCTGGGAATAAACACCCCGCTTTTTCAAAAAGCGAGTGTTGTATTCTGCAGTTCCAGAGGTGAGCTATCCTCTGGGAAACAAGCAAACTCAACAGTCGCTTTTCGAAAAAGCGCGGTGTTGATACTCAGACTCGCTTTTTGATTGGGTCTGTATTCTTTTTGCCAGCAGACTCAAGACTCGCTTTCTCAAAAAGCGAGTCTAGTCATTAGTTCCACGGTTTCTGAGAAAGTGACTGTGAAACCAGACAAGTATTGATCTCTGGAAAACACTGGACCCAAGACTCGCTTTCCCAAACACCGAGTCTATTTGTACCAAACACGCTTTCTGAAAAAGCGAGTCTTCGGTTTGTTGATAAAAACCCTACAGGCGGAAGACTTGCTTTCTGAGAAAGCGAGGTTCTCTATATAAGACTCGGTTTTTGGAAAGGCGAGTCTTGCCTATTTTAATGAAATTTTTATATTAGATTACAATACTCATAACGCAACAAACACACTATGATATCTACAGCTGATACAAACGAATTTTCAAAATAAAACTTTATCGTCTCTTTCTTCATAATTTAGTACAATTACAAAGTCCAAATTAAAAAGTACAAGCATACAATAGTTAAATGTTTTGAGTTCCACTATTAGTGCATCGCCGTTTATTGTGTCCTTGCAAACCACATTTTTAACATTTCATCCCCGTACCACGACTTGACCTATCTTTCACATCCATGTCATTGCGGATTCTGGTAGTTCTAGGCCTGCCCTTCCTTTTACGTCGCAAACTAGCATCATGTACGAGTTTTGATCCATCAATAATAGGCCAATATGCTGGATCCAGAATAAGATGAAAAAGTGGAGCGTATGTTTGTGCTAATGAAGTAACGGTGTAAAATTTATCAACGAGATGCTTGTGTTCGATTGCATGATATGCACAAGCTGCCAGTACATGAGAATATGGAATATGGTATAGATGAAATTTCATACATGTGCACGTTTTTGTTTCCAAATTCACAGTGTGCAAGTTCCCACCCTTCCTTTCTCCACTTACCATGCATATACCCGTTCTCACGAAAAAAACTCCCGGTTGATGATGGAACATTGTAACCTCATGTCCGTTTGCTCTCTCACGGCGACTATCGAGCAGTTCATGTACTCTTCGAGCAAAAATCGTCCCTTTAGATAAAAGTTTACTGGCTTCCTGTCGACGAGTAGTAAAATAAGAATTCAGACGTAAGAAGATCGTCTCAACTATCGCAGTTACTGGCAAACTACGGACGCCTTTCAAGACTGAATTAAACACTTCTGACAGGTTCGTAGTCATTATTCCATATCGTCTACCTTCATCTGCATAAAGCGCCCATTTCTCAACCGGCTTCTCTTTCAACCAATTAGCCGCCTCGACATTTACGTTTTCAAGTTTAGCAAGTTTGGCCATGAACTTTTTGGGTTGGCGTTGGCACGTTATAATTTTGGCATTTTTTCGCAATGCCTTGCTATCAAATTTACTAAAGAAATTTGTAGCAAAATGACGCATACAATAACAGTGATATCCATTAGGTTCGTTCCAAACTCCATTTTGTAAGTCCATAGCAGACATTATACCAGCATGACGATCAGAGATAATACACAACTCAGTGCGATCGGTTACATAATATCGGATGCAAGTCATGAACCATGTCCACGTATTTATACTCTCTCCATCAACCAATGCAAATGCAAACGGAAATAAGAAATCATTCGCATCTGGGAAAATAGCAATTAGCAAGCAACCCTTGTACTTACCGTACAAGTGAGTTCCGTCAATACTGATAACAGGTCTGCAAGACTTGAAACCTTCAATCGAAGGACCAAATGCCCAGAATACACCCTTGAATGTTTCCTCGCTAGGACTTGACTCATATTTATCCCAGTGAACAACGGTTCCTGTATTTGCTGCTTGAATTGCTGTGAGTAGAAAAGGCAACTTCGTATATGCTTCTTCGAAGGTACCATACAACCTATTAATTGCCTTTTGTTTTTCTAGCCAAGCTTTCTTATACGAAATCTGATAATTATATTGTAATTTAACAATCCCAATAATTGACCTCGGTGTTAAACCGGTATCCTTTTTCACCACATCAACAATCAGATTACAAACAAAATTGCAATCAATTTTACGGTGATCCTGATTCAACGTTGGATTCGTACAAGTGTGAGGCCCAACTATCTTCTTCACCACAAAATTCGTCCCGCCTTTTGGAACCATTGCTCGTAATCTCCAAGGGAAGCCACCATCACTTACTCCGGGGGGACCTTGCACGATCTCCTCAATGGTACGCTTTCTAGGTACCATTTTGCATTTAACAGTGTACAGTGATGGTGTAGATTTCAAAGTTACGAATTCACGATGTTTTTTGATAGAATACAACTTCACAGCCACTGCTTACTTATAAACTCCTGTCCAACGTACAATTCGTCTACATTTGACGAACCAGACGACTCTTGTGGAACTAGGTGTACTCTAGCACCCTGAGCCATCTCCTCGGTAACATGAGCGTCAACATTGGCGTAGCTATAAGTAGCTCTGACTTCATTAGAACTGTTGTTCGTAGGATTTACATTTGCTACATCATCATCTTCGTCTCCGTCATTATTTTCACCACTATCATCATCTTCATCGTCTGTTTCTTCCTCTTCTTCATCATTGTCTAATAAGCTGTTGTTACAGACTGCATTTTGAAAGAGTTCAAATACACTGTCATTTGGAATAGAGTCAAAAACCGGACTAGGTTGGCGTGGCAGCTCAACATTTAGAGAATCCGGGTTTGTTGTATTTGTGAAGGTGTACTCTTGTGAGGAAACTGGATTTGGTTGTGAAGATTGAGCGGGGTTAGACCTCATCTGCTGTGTAGGTACTACCCTTATGAAGCTTGAACTGGGAATATCATGTGGCTGAGCATTCAAAATTTGAATTTGCTGAATATATAACTCTAATGCAGACCAAGCACAATTGTGATCAAATGTCTTAGTAATCATTGACTTTAGCGCATTATCAGTAGATACGGGCACTGTCATAACATACTGATCATCTCCTCTTCCTGCTGCGTATCGAGCTAAAATTTTCACATTCCATTGATTCCTATCCCAATTAGTAACTTCATATATTTTCTCAACTACGTCTTCAAATGTAATGGTACGGGGTACCCAAACTATTTCCGGATCCAACACACTATAACAACAACCAATCTTTGGATCACGAATTATTTCACCACCAAAGTAAAACCAAATAGGAATCTCCAAATCCATACCTACGTTAATTTATACCAATAAGCGAGTTATTATCTACCCATAAAGAAAACCTAATGAAATTAACAAAATAATAGGGCAATAAACATCATACCTTCACAAGATTATTTGGGTCAAATAGTTGAAGTTGCTTTCCCCTTCAAGTATACCCAAATTCCAAAATTTAAACCTCTATCGGAAGATGGGTTTAAGGTGTCCAAAGCAATTTTATGGGTTAATCCACAAATTACGAGGGTATTTTGACGAATTTAAGATGAGAGATGGGTTAGTGTTTCGGAGTTAGAAGAGGAAGAGAAAGAAAATAGGAATAGTGAGATCTGTTTGAGGGTGGGGGGTTTAAGTCCCAAACGACACTCGCTTTTTGAAAAAGTGAGTGTGGGATAATTCCCCCCGCTTTTTCAAAAAGCGAGTGTTACTGGGCAAAAAAGGTCAAGACTCGCTTTTTGAAAAAGCGAGTGTGGTATAATCCCTCACGATTTTTCAAAAAACAAGTCTTAGGTTTCTAATTTTCTGAAATCTAAGATTCGTTTTTTGAAAAAGCATGCAAGATTATACCATACTCGTTTTTTCAAAAAACGAGTGGGGCGTTTAGGGAATAAAAAAAAAGCAGATCGGTTGGAGAAAAACTTTCAAAAAAAGGATCATTTTGGGAAAAAATTCGATAGAGTTGGAGTCACTACCTAATCAAATTCCTTATTACAATATGCATATATGCATGGACAACTAGATGTGCGACTACTGCGGCCGTGCAATTAATTCTACAATAAAATAACAAGTTAACAAATTACGTACATGCTTTATTTTTTATTTTTATTTTATGTAAAAGAAAAACAGAAAAAAACAGAAAGCAAATAGAAATTGGGTTTCCCGAGGCCCGAGTTCCCCTCACCGCCGGTCGGTATGTGTCCCCTCACCCCTCTCTCAATCCTACCCCACCCAGTCTCTCGGGTCACCTTCCGATCTCCTTTCTCACCAACAACTTCCCCGACCAAAAAAAAAAAATCCACAAATCTCCCCCTCTAACCCTAATCCTAACCCTAAATTCCAATCCATGTCTGCTCCCCCCTCCGGCGGCGGCCGCGAGGACTGCTGGAGCGAGGGCGCCACCGCCTCCCTCGTCGAGGCCTGGGGCGACCGGTACCTCCTCCTAAACCGCGGCAACCTCCGTCAGAAGGACTGGTCCGACGTCGCTAACGCCGTCAACGCCCGTCAAGAGCTTCTCGGCCGTCCGAGAAAGACCGACGTCCAGTGCAAAAACCGCATCGACACCGTCAAGAAGAAGTACAAGTCCGAGCGCGCCAAATCCGGGTCCTCCACGTGGCCCTTCTTCGCCAAACTCGACTTCCTCGTCGCCAACGGCAACGGCAACGGCAACTCCGCCTCCAACGCCGTTAGAAAGCACTCCGATTTACGGCTTCCCGCGTTGACTTTCCCGGTGAAGCGGCGGAACCCTACCTCTGTTTCGAACACGATTATTAATCCCAACTTTAACCCCAACCCTACTTTGGTGGGAGGTGGTGGTTTTTCTGGCGGATCGTCGTCGAGGTCGAGGATGTTTTCTCAGTCGACGCCGGCGGCGTCGAGCGAGAGCTCGAGAGGGTATGATAATGACGACGAGGAGGATCTGGAGATGGAGGAGGAGGGGGATGAGAGGGTGAATGGTGGGGTGAAGACTGAGAAGGGGAAGTGGGAAGGGTTGGTTGAATGTGGAGGAGGGGGAGGAGTGGGGGAGTTGGCAAGGGCGATTACCAAGTTTGCTGAGGTTTACGAGAGGGTAGAGAGCGAGAAGCAGAAGCAGGTGATGGAGATGGAGAGGCAGAGGATGGAGTTTGCAAAGGAGGTGGAGTTCCAGAGGATGAAGCTGTTCATGGAGGCGCAGCTTCAGGTGGAGAAGATGAAGCGGCCGAAGTACAGTTCCGGATCTGGTGAGATGTTGATTATGCTTTCGTTTAGTTATGGCATTAATTGAGGTTAATGGTTTTATACTTGGGAGTATAAAAAAACTCGGTTTTTTAGTCTTTCCACGTTTTCATTATTTTACTTGTCTGGTTTGGATAATCCAAATTGTTCCTAATAGTTGAATACTCGAATTTACCCGGTGAAGCAGTCATTTGGAACTGGAAGGTGATAGAAGTAGATGGAGTGGACGAAGTGAGATAAGAAAATTTAAACTAGGACAATGGCTATATTTCATCAACATATAAGAGGGCTTAGAATCAATATAGTTAATTAATGATACTTGCATGTTGCAATGGTAGTGTTTCTTGTGAGGTGATCCTTAAATATCTTTGATTTTTTAGACATGAGGTGGAGAAAACTTCACATAGTAGCTTCTCCCTGTATGTAGTATCTGAAATCTGTATTAAATATTGTAAGTTATCAATTTTCCATTAATATGGTTGAGAATAATAGAAATTGGACAGTGATGAAGTAGATAGAGCAGATGAATTGTGAAAAGAATGCCAAGGGAAAAATCTGAATTTATGAATAACTGAGAGAACCTAGAATTGATTAAACTAAGTTAATGATATGCACATATTTTGAATCTTCAGTAGTTAGTCTTTCCCCTTCTTTTATTTCTATATTTTTTTAGATTTGTTAAATTATGATTAAATCTATTTTCATATATGTTCTCTGATATATATGATTAATTATGATTTTTTTTTTTTATCATTTGCGTTTACCATTCTGTAACTAATCTCATTGGGGCAGAAGTTATTCTTGCTATATGTATGTTTGTTTGGGTAAGCATAGCATATACAAATTACTACCTCATCCTAACTTAAGTAATGAGCATTTCAGTTTTGGGAAATTTTCTGAAGAGACTTGATCAATCAGGGGAAGAAATCATATGCACACTCGGTCATAAAAAAGAGTTATGGAAAAACATCTGAATTCTACTTTAAAGACCGTGCCCCTTTAAAAAACCCCTCGGGATCCTGGGCAATCTTGTAGGGGGCACGGTCGTTGAAGAAAATCAATGGCTCAAATCTTTTGTCATAATTTTTTTATGACCAAGTGTACATATGTTTTTTACCCCCATCAATTAGTGCCTAGTATTGTGCAAGACCAAGTTACTGAAATCCAACATGACCTGAGGATTATGTGATGCCAGGTAACCATATGGCAGATACGTAGTGGAGGTAGAGGGTTTAATCACAGTTTGGTTATCTTCTTAGAGTACTGAAATTTATATCTTGATGTTTTAAGAGTGTTTTTTCAATTCAAATCTTTTTAGTTACAACTATGGAAGTGGAAATCTAGGTTTGCCTTCCGAGTTAAATATTTGGACATCATATATGTCAAAACACTAGATTATTCAATGTGTGCAATGTACAAAAGTCTTTTTAGTAAGAAATACGAAGTAACTGATCATGACAAGTCTAGATTTCATCAACAATTGTAAGTACTTAAAATTATCTTTATTAATAATTCTAAGCATGGAATGAATTTTGTGAGCCCCCCGACTTCAGGTTTTGTTTTTTTCTTTTCGTTTGTTTTGTTTTCTTTCTTTCCCTTTTTATGGCTTGAGTTTGTTAGGACCTTATGTATAATTATTACCAGCCAGCTTACACCTGGCATTCATGTTTCGCCACAAGATGGTAATATATCATAAATGAGCACGGGGCTAAATTGCTGCTTAGGCGAGGGAGATTTGTAGTTGAGGAGGTTTCCCTCTTTAGTTTAAATGATGGAAGAATGAGAGTTCCCAAATTGAATATATCATAAATGAGCAAGGCTAAATTGCAAGTTAGGTGACAGAGATTTCTGGTTGAGCAGGTTGTTTAAATGACGGAAGAATGAGTGGAGGTTACCTGTTTTAGTTACCCAATTGAATATATCGTAAATGAGCACGGTTAAATTGCAACTTAGGACAGAGATTTCTAGTTGAGGCAGTTGCCATTTTAGCTAATTAATTAGCGTACTAGTTGAATGAATAGTATCAGATACTGAAATGGAATATCGTTTCTTAAAGCAATCTTATGCATCAGCAGAAATCTTCTTGTGGAAATTATCATCAACATGCAAGTATGTGTAAATCATTTGGTCCATCCTGTATTACAGTAAGTTAGGTCCCAAAATAACCAGAACTTGGAGATATATATAATATATGTGATGTAAAACTAACTCTAAGTAGAGAATTTTCAAGATTCTTAATGGATTAATTTTACCAATACGTAGTGCGGATCAAAGTTAGAAATTTTAAACAGTTAATCGGTTTGATGGATTTTCAAGAACTGAATCACGTTTAACAATTCCAATTAATAATTCAATTCTAACAATCAATAATTAAATCCCTAAGTGTTTTTTAGCAAGTAAAAGATTCAATATTGATTCGTACTCTAATCAAGCAAGTGGAACACTCAATCTCAATATTTGTGGTCGACAGTTAAATTGAATAATATAATAGAGATAATAAAGTAGTATAACATAAATATTTGAGAATTGGAAAGAGTATACCGAGGGTTCGAAGAACTCAGCGTAGATCTCGGATTGACAGCGATGCAGAACACAGCACTAAGCAACAGTAAGAGAGAGACAACAACAACAAATCAGCAAGGGCAACAGCAAGGGCGACGGCGGCGGCGTCGTTGGAAGAGGGCGGCGACGGGGGTCAACACGGCGAAGGGGGTCGACACGGCGAAGTGGGTCGACGGTGGCGTCGACGGCGAAGTGGGTCGACAGTGGCGTCGATGGAGACAGAGAACAGGGGTGTGGGTTTTGGGTTTGGTGCTCAGTTAATATCGATGGCAGGAAAGAGGATGGTCGGGGTGCAGTTCCTGGGTGGCTGGCGGCATCGACGAGGGGTCGGCAGCGGAATGGGATGGTCGGAGTGGGGTAGCAGCAGGGGGGAAGGTGTCGGGAGGTAGAGGAGGGGAGGAAGGGAGACGATAGGGAATCTGGGGATGGTGACGGCGATGTTGGAGGTCGAACGGGGGTGTTGTCGAGGTCGCGACGTGGGGGTGCTAGGGTTCGGTCGGGGTTGGGGTTGGAGGAAGAGGACGATGGGAGAGAGAGGGTTTTGGATATGGGGATTATGGTTTGGGTAATTTTATTTGGGAGATTTTTAATTTGGGGTAGATCTTAGAGTTAATCACTAAGCCTAAAATTGTATTATGATTTATCACAAATCCGAATAATTGGATCTCAATTGTATCACACAAAAAGAGACAGGAAGAGCAAAACTCAACACAATAATTTTTTTATCAAGAATTACATATCTCTCATTAATTTCGGGGTCTATAAATAGGCTCAAAACAAATCTTGATACAAATCTCAAAAGATTCTAAAAATCTCAAAAATATTCTAATGCAAAAAGAAAGATTACATATGGCTATAGTTGCCAAAAAAATAAATATGGTCGTGAAATAAAATACTAAATTAAATAGAATTGATATCCTCATCACTCTCTCCGGGTGGGAGAGAACTCGACCCAGTCGAATCGAAATAAGTGATCCTGTCATGGTGCTCCAAAAGATCTGGATTCAGTTGTGGGTGCCCCTCGTGATCACTGTAAGTGTTATCCTACTTCGGCTTGTTCTTCCACCTTACCAAATACTTGTGCATACCACCATCTCTTGTAAAGATTATATGATCATCTAAAATATTATTCGATTCTTCTGTCGGTAGGTGAATAGTTTCAGGTAGAGGGGTAAATGTGGGAATCTCACCATTAGGCTGCAGGGTAGGCTCATCTATAAGAAAATTTATAGGGTTGAATTTTGAGCCTTCATAAAGTACTAGATCTTCAATATTGAAAGTCTTACTTATGCCAAAGCCTTCAGGAAGGTCAATGACATAGGTTTTATCATTGACTGTATGAAGAATCTTAAATGGGCCTGCAGCACGTATGTTCAAATTCTTAACGGATTCAGATGGAAACCGTTCCGGATGAATCTGAACCATCATTTCGTCATCAACATCAAGAGTTTTAAATTTCTTTCTTGTATTTATTATTAACGTGTAGTTAAAATTATTCTCATTAATTTTCTTGGAAGTTTTTCTATGCAAATCATGAAGGCAGAATGAAAATGTGGATGTCGACTCTGTGACTTTGTGATGTTCTAACACGGGTAAAATCAATGGGTTGCCAAGTGACTTGGAAAGGAATGGGTGACTTAGGTATACTCAATGGAGGTAACTGGACAGACTGAATACAATTGAGAGACTGGTCATCCTCTTTTCACCAAAGTCATCGCTTACATTAGGTTCATAGGTAAACTCATTGTCGGGCTCATCACCGATGACTGCGGTACCCTCTACTATATTGATCCTATTTGGGCTGGGACAGTTGCCAGCAACATAACCGTATTCCTTGCATTTATAGCACTTAGTGAGAGGATCAATCTTAGAATAGTCTTTTTCAGTGTTCTTACCTGTGTTGTCATTTCTAAGCGGATATGAATTTGATGTAGGCTTGCTAGGGTAAGACTTGTGGGGGTTTTGAGGAGAAGAGCGCGGGTCTAGAGGGATCAGGAAGGGTCATTCTAGGGGAATGATCTCTCGAATCGCTGGATCCATAATGGGAACAAGTTTTAAGGGAATCCATATCGAGGACTAGGACATAAGCTGTTGCTAGTGAGTCCACATTTCTATGAATTAGCTCGTACCTAAGGTCGGCTCGTAGTCCAGCTTTGAACCTAGAGAGAGTTTGTTCTTCACTCTCTTTAACTAAAGTATTGCACCGAATAAGGAAATCAAACTTATCAATATATTCTTGTGTGGATTTTTTTTTCCTGATAAAGTTGGTTCCACGAATCTAGCAATCGGGTGTGGAACGATAACGGTACATATCTCTCAGTGAGTTTTTCTTTCATGACTTCCCAAGTGGCTATGGGTGCCAGGCCTCGGCCTCTGCGGGCATGTTCAAGATTGGTCCAGTGTTGTTGAGCTTTACCTGTTAATTTCATAATGACAAATTTAACCTTCAGGACTTCACTTATGTCAAACTACACAAAGTAGTGGTTCATGGCACGAATCCAATCGAGGTAAGCTTGGGGTTCCATGTGGCCTTCAAAATGGGGAGCGTCAGCCTTAACGTTCTTATTGTATTGTTCGTCAGGGTTACGTTCTTGACGTCGATCGTCACGAGCATTTCCTTGAGGGATCTGACGATTGACATGAAGCTCAGGGACAACGGTTTGATTTAATTTCACTTTCTCAAACTTCTGATTGATATTGGCAAGAGTTGCTTGAATGACAGCTAGGATAGCGGAGATATCAGAGTTGTCCATTTAAGGTCCGGAAAGTCTAGGGTTCCTAATTGGGTGATTTGGAAGGGATAAGAAAGGCTCTTCAGGATCTGTGATGGTGCTGCGAAGACGCATTTACCAAAAGTGGAAACTAGGGGTCGTGTGTGTCCTAATTTAAAAAAATAAATAAATCTGATGTGATCTAAAAAAACAAAATAAAATAAAATAAAAGACTCCAAATAATCCTAAATGAATGCAAAAATAATACCTAAATGATGCAAGAACTAGGGTTTTAAGAACCATCGCTCTGATACCAAAATGATGTAAAACTAATCCTAAATAGAGAATTTCTAAGATTCTTAATGGATTAATTTTACCAACACGTAGTGCGGATCAAAATTAGAAATTTTAAACAGTTAATCGGTTTGATGGATTTTGAAGAATCGAATCACGTTTAACAATCCCAATTAATAATTCAATTCTACCAATCAATAATTAAATCCCTAAGTGTTCTTAGTAAGTAAAAGATTCAATATTGATTCGTACTCTAATCAAGCAAGTGGAACACTCAATCTTAATATTTGTGGTCGACAGTTAAATTGAATAATATAATAGAGATAATAAAGTAGTATAACACAAATATTTGAGAATTGGAAAGAGTATACCGAGGGTTCGAAGAACTCAGTGTAGATCTCGGATTGACAGCGATGCAGAACACAACACTAAGCAACAGTAAGAGAGACAACAGCAACAAATCAGCAAGGGCAACAGCAAGGGCAACGGCGGCGGCGTCGTTGGAAGAGGGCGGCGACGGGGGTCGACACAGCAAAGTGGGTCGACGGTGGCGTTGATGGAGACAGAGAACAGGGGTGTGGGTTTTGGGTTTGGTGCTCGGATAATGTCGATGGCAGGGAAGAGGAGGGTCGACGGTGGCTGGCGGCGGCGACGAGGGGTCGGCGGCGGAATGGGGTGGCCGGAGTGGGGTTGCAGCGGGGGGGAAGGTGTCGGGAGGTAGAGGAGGGGAGGAAGGGAGACGGTGGGGGATCTGGGGATGGTGACGACGATGTTGGAGGTCGAACGGGGGTGTTGTCGAGGTCGCGACGTGGGGGTGCTAGGATTCGGTCGGGGTTGGCGTAGGAGGAAGAGGACGATGGGAGAGAGAGGGTTTTGGATATGGGGATTAGGGTTTGGGTAATTTTATTTGGGGAATTTTTAATTTGGGGTAGATCTTTAGAGTTAATCACTAAGCCTAAAATTGTATTATGATTTATCACAAACCCGAATAATTGGATCTCAATTGTATCACACAAAAAGTGACAGGAAGAGCAAAACTCAACACAATAATTTTTTTAATCAAGAATTGCATATCTTTCTCATTAATTTCGGGGCCTATAAATAGGCTCAAAACAAATCTTGATACAAATCTCAAAAGATTCTAAAAATCTCAAAAATATTCTAATGCAAAAAGTAAGATTACATATGGCTATAATTGCCAAAAAAATAAATAAATATGGTACTGAATAAAATACTAAATTAAATAGAATTGATGTCATCATTATGCCTCTAGTATTGTGTGTCATTCCAAGTTAATATGGTTGTTTGGACATGACGTATCGTCTGCAGCATGTTGTTTTCTCTATTCTCATTTCTAAATTTTTAAACCTGTTTTTTTATATAACAATGAAAATTGATGATCAGTTATTTGTTGAGGGGACAAATGATTCTTAATGCAGACTTATGTGCGCAAAACCATGTGTGTTCTATGTGCTAAATATCAGCTGATATATTATGGTCTAGTTATCAGATGGAGTCAGGTGGAGTTATAAACTCATAGCCAGTGGACCTAATTTGTTTTGTTTTTGTTTTTTTGAAGATGATAAGCATGAGCAACCAATTTCAGAATATCAAAATTTTACAACCAATACATTAAGGTTGGTTTGAATTGGTCTGCAGGTTAACTAGATCTGAGTTCCTGCCGTAGTTGAAGATCTTTACTAGGTTCGGTTTATTGGGATCTGGTTGGGAAGAATATAAACTTGCAGTTAAGATGGTAAAACTCTTTAAGTTTCTTAGAAGTAATTATGTACAGAGAAACTGAGAAAGAGAAACTGAGAAAGTGTGTAATCAAGTTGAGTTGATTGAGGCATGAAGAAGAGTAATCATGTTGAGGATGTAGAGACAAAATAAGAAATTTGAAATGTTAGAGGCCTTGAGACTTATCTTGGTTCTTACTAATTCGTGAACTATTGAGTGGAAGCAAAGGAACTTGTAGATGGAGAGAAAGAGAGTGATTTATACGAGAAATTGAATTATGGGGCTCTTACTTTTGGTATGTCAAGACTGGAAGATTAGAGGTGACAAGTACTTATTTTTATATAGTAAAAGGAAACTTGCAAAAAAGCTATATAGAAGTTCTATGTATATAGCTTGATAAATAATGGGAATGGAAGGATGACCTGGTTCAATTGACTACACAAAATAATAATGCTATGATAGTATAATTTACATTTAGCATATATACTTAACTATTGTTGGCCATCTTACATGTAAAATCGTATCCTCAAATTTTACAGTTTAGGTCAGATTGAGCAGGGACACTGGACACATGACGAGCTGCTAGGCTATATCAGTAGGAACTAGGAAGTAGCCAGCTTATTGATATTTAGATTGCTTCAATAATCTTTGTGAGGTGACTGAAGTGGGAGAATCTTTTAGATGAGGATATGTTTTGCCAAACACAACAATTGGAACCGTGGGTATTGGCTGCAGTAGTATCTATTGAAGAGGTAGGCAAAAATACATCTTTCATGTCACTTTTTCAGTTAAAAGTTGGAAAGGAATCTTCTTAAATCAATTTGAAGGGGATAAGTTAGGAAATGCATTTTCCTTTTACTCATGTAAAGTAGTTGTGCCATGAGTGTTTTCGTGCAGTCAAAGCTTTCCCTTTCTTTCTTTCTTTTTATTTTTTTTATTTTTTTTAATTTTAATTTTCATTTCTGTCTTCTCTTCTTAATGAACAGGTTTCTTTCTGAATAGATATTAGTAACGTATAGCCATAAAAAAATCTCTGAGATTTTGCAAGTGTGTTTTATGGTTGTGGATCTCTGGTAATGAGGTATTGTCCGGAAAATGGGTAATACAAAATGCCCCTTTCGAATAAAGAGCCAACATAGTTTGTCTGGTCAATTTGTACAAGAGAATGTGAAGAAAATTCGAAATAGTTTGCTTGCGAAGAAAGTTAAAAATTTGAATGCATATTTTTGAAGAAAATTACTTGTCAGTTTGGATATTACATTTTTCTTCCATCTTTACCGGGAGGGGAATTGGTTATTTTTGTTTGTAAGATGAGTCTGGAATGACCCTGTTACTGAGTTATTCAATGTTTCTCCCGCTATATGGTCTATGATTCTATTAGTATTGAAAAGTACCCTGCCTGGAAATTTTAGCTATCTGCCTAAGCTTTACATTAACGGTTTGACTTTATTCACAGAATGCTCTTTTTTTAAGAGATGTTTCTTGATTTTTTTTATTGGCAATTGCATCATCGCTGCACTAGTTTAAGTGGTTAGCCTAACTGATTGGTTTTATCCTCGGTCATTTAGTGCACTTGGTGGCTTGTTAACTAGTTGGACCTTGAAATTGACTTAACTTTTGAAGTCTAGATAATTCATAGATATCAATTATGACCTATATGGAATTTAAGTCTTCATAAAAAAATTTGTGCCTCGCTTTGGTGAAGATTTGTTTCTTCCATAAAACTTCTTGTTGTGTTCAGTTTACATTTTTAGTCATAAATGAAAAATTGTCCATAGGTTATTACTAGGCAACCCCATTTTATAACCCAAAACATTAGAGAATACAATTGCAACCTAGGAAGCACGGGTACTCTCAAATGGCCATGGCCAACGTACTCGTGTCAGGTATTGATACTCCTTGGGTACTCTCGGGTGCGTACCCAAGGAGTACCAATTTTTTAAATACATTTTTTGCAACTTTTTACACAATTATGTTGAGATAAATGCTTGGTGTCCTAGTGAAATTTTAAAATTTTGTTATTTACAGTTATGCTTAAACACAATCAAGTATACCCAAAAAATCGATAGTTATATTATAATTTTTCCCCTCCAAAATGCTCATATTTATAATGTATTCTTATAGTTCTATGAATTTGTTTAAATTTTGCATTTTAAACCAGATAAATAGTTTTTTATTTATAGAAATAATATAAGATAATTTACATTTAACGTACCCACCAACGCACCCGTATCCCACTTTTTTTGTAAAATCACTTATCTCCGTATCCGTGTTGTGTCATACCCGCACCTTGTACCCGTATCGGGGCTTCATAGATTGCAACTCCCTTTCATGTATTTCAATGATCACTTGTGCATTCTGAATGTGCAATTATGTAGTCTTACAAGTTTCTCTTTGCGCGGACTTGCAGTGCTTCTGTATGATATATTGTTGCTTCAAATAGGTATATTATGTTGTCACTAGAATCTGAGTATTTGTTGATTAAGCCTGTATAGTAATTACAGTCTTTTGGCTCGCGCTCATTGTCTGTTCTTTATGTACCTTACACCATAGCTTGAGTGCTTCCATTCTTAAATCATCTGCCTTTTGGTACAAAAGGTGTTTTTGTACTTCTGTTCTTTGAGCTGTACTGTGATTCAAAGATTAATGCATTTCCATGTAGACTCATCTTGAGATCACTCTGTGATTGGAGGAATAGTTAGCAGGATATTAGTTCTTTAACTCGCCACTCGGGCCTCAAGCCTTATAACAAACCCCTCCTATCCCATAGTTTTCCCAGGGTAGGAATTTTCCATCACTTAGGGCTGATAGCTGACAGCTGATCTTAAATTAAAGCTTGCTTACTCTCATTTACCTTTTCTTCTGGAGCGACCTCGATTATAACTTTTTAATTCTTAACATGGAAGGGGTCTGTGACAATGCTTAAGGGAAAAAGGTCGAATGAAACCTCAATTCTAATGCCTGTGCCATTGGGCTTAACTATTTATTATGTACTTATTTGTTTGTACTTTGTAATTTGCATGCACTTGTACCTGGACAAGTCATCTCTATAGATATGCGAAAATAAAGGTTCATGATGTCTAGATATTCTTCATGTCCGGACCAAAAATTTCAAGTTGAAATCAGCTTTAGAGTCCACAGGTCCACAGAGATTGCATAAACCTTGGAAAAGCTGACTCCCCTAAACTGATAATTTGTATACCCAAGTTAACCGAAGATATCCACTCTTACCTGTTTGCTCAATATATTCTTTGAGGCAGCTTGGCATGTTGGTTTTAGTTTATGTCAGTTGATTTTGTGGTTGGTGGAGCATGATCATAAGTGAGTCAAGAACCTCACACCATTCAAGTACCACAACTAAGGGCTTCCACGGTATCAAATTGTAGGGCCTTAGGCCTGTCAGAGCTTGTCAGAGCTTGCAGCAGCTACATTAATGTACTTTCATCAGTGCACAATTGCATACTAGTTGATATGCTGAACCTTGTTAAACTAGACTTTAGCATTGAAGTATATCTCACCTTTTCGGCAATCCTAAGCTGGGGGAACCACCCAATCTAGATTATTTTGTCTGTTGTTAATATCGTTTTAGAAGGGATATCTGTTGGCATATATGCTTATATCCCCAAAAGCGTATGTTATGTCATGTTATTGTGGTAATCTGTCTGCTTTCTAGATCCAGAGTTTCTTGGTTGCCTTATGCTTTCCTTTTCTTGGAATTTAATGTCGTTTGGGTTTAGTTTAATTGAAGCCTATAATTTCCTTTGGGGTAACAGGGCGTTCACATATGTACGAGGCTTTTTAGTGAATTTTTGTTTCAATATATGATTTTTTTTTAGTCTGCATTTTCATCAATTGCTACTTGACACATTGATATTGATGTTGCCTGTCATCTTGTATGATCCTGTAGAACCTGTACTGTTGGTTGTTATGGAAGGTCGAGGACTATTCAATTTATATTTATTAATGTGTAGTCCTAAAACATTTTAAAAGAACCAGTAGGAGCTAATAATGCTCACCTTACTATGATCTACATGCAGTTGGAAGAACTAAGTTGGTCATTTATGTTGTGTATAATTATAGGTTTTAATTACTAATGTTTTTTTACAATAATATATTTACCACCTGCGTTTTGGTGATTAGAATTTTAAAGACTATGGATTTAAAATGTCTATTTAAAAAAAACATTTGGAGGTCTTCGTAGGAGCATCTTTGTCAAAATAGTTAAAATCGGAAGTTAATGGAAATTCCAAAACGAAAGGGCTACAACTTCTATTGGTCTAACCTGTAATCTTATATGTTTTTAAGAAGCCTTCAGGGCAATTTTCTATAATTAACTTGTTATCTTATATATATAGTTTCTTATGGCCAAATTGTTTGGTGGTGGGTCTAACCATATTGTTTAATATGTTATTGAGAACCCAGGGCAATTTTCTATAATTACCTCAGAATCCTATATACATAGTTTCATATGGCCAAATTGTTTGGCAGCTGGTCTTCATTTTTGACTGCCTATGTTTTTTTGATAGAGATCATTACTATTAGTTTCAGGCCAGTTTAAATTATTTAATTCAGTTCCTTGCCTATGGTGCATATTTGTACTCAGGTTTTCTTCAAAATGTACATTCGTAAGAAAACTTTTTCAAGCATATTCTAACCAGACTTTTATAATGACAGGTAAAAGGTTGTGAAGTGAGTCTGGACTCTCCTAGTCTGCAGATTGACCGAAACTACGAAGTCTGTTCTTTAGTTCTTACTTACCCATGAGCAGAGAGACCCTTATAGGGGTAAAAGCATTGGCTATGAGAACGACAACAAATCATTAATTTTTGTTTTAATCACGATGGTATATGTATATGATGATTTCTACCACCTACTGTTGTTTGTACTGAAAATCTTATTGCATTCAATCATAATCTTTGATTTTGGTGGCTTGACCACCATGGCTTGTTTTCAGGCTCTATACGCTGGCACAAGTTGTTTCGTTGCTGCCCTTGATTTAATTGGTGAAGAAAAATCCTTTTTTAAAAATTTGTGTTCTCTTTCTCAAGGACGCAACCTTTTCGGTTTTAGTTAATGCATTACAGTTTCTCCAAAGCTTCTGTTTTTTATAATAGAATCTTCAAAGCTTGTTTTTGGAATATACCATTTGGAATAAGTTCGTGATAAGACTAATACAAATAATTTTAATATTTTTTCATTTTTTACATTTGTCTGTCCACATTTAAAAATTTGATACACCCTACATATGCTTGACATCTCGACAGTTTATTTTGAAGCAACATTAGTTTAATGTCTTTAAAATCTGGATGTATCGGGAAAGTTCTCTTTATGAAAATTGATGTTGGTAGCTCGCATTGCAGGTACTTGCCAAAAGTAAGGTTGCTCTTTTTATGAAAATCAAGTGAATCAAAGCATAATTGGATATGTAGCTCAAATTCGAGGAATATATTAAAATCTTTTGGAAAGCAAATATCTAAACAGTACCGATTTATTCCTAGAACATGTTTCCATGCTAGGCCGAGTGTGCTCAAGTCTATCCTAGGCTTTTTGAAAATAAACTTAATATGTTTACTTTATCTCGCTAACTTCTTACATCTATCGTTTAAGGTATCATTCACTGGAGTTACTGATGTAAATAAAAAGAAGCAATGAACAATAGGTAAGCTCTTTTTCCTTTTGAGGCACAAATCAGCCGTATTCAGTTGATGATTATAAATTATTGAAGATAACACTGCTGCAAGTGAGTTTGTGATTCGTAACTCGCATGGAACTATTCTATGTGCTGGTAGTAAGTGCTTTGGGTGTTGATGTTGCTGATTTAGTGGTGGGAGCAACATATGTGAGTTCTTGTTATTTATAGTGGATGAGACATGCCTGAGACAGATCTCAGCGATCTCAGCCACAAATCTGGATCTGAGATGGGGATTTGGTGAGGAGCAGGAGTGAGGGTGTTGCTGGTAGCTGGCCACCCTGGGTACCTGCAAAGCGCCTAGAGACACTTGGGGTGATCCCGGCGACAGACCCTCCGACAATTTAGTCAGTCACTGGAAGAAGAAAAAGCTAGGGTTTAGGTGAGAAAAATGTCCACCTTTTGAGAGGTCAAACCCTAACCCTAATAGGCCGGGTTGACCATCTCCCACGGGCCTGTTTAGTGAGCTGGACCAGCAGAAGGCCCATAGGATCAACAGACCTGATGATTGGGGAGTTGCAGATCCAGAGGGGATCAAACGGCTCAGATGGAACTGGAATTTTACCCATATCAGGTGTGATTCAGTGGATAGAGCTGAAATTAGATCGGTTTGGGAAAGTCTGTGTTGCCAAAGGGTATTTGGGAATTAGAATCTATTGTGATCGATGAATGTACTACTAGAGGAAAGTGTCAAGTTCGAACTATCCGAGGTTTTATATTTCTTTATGTTAGGAATTTGGCACAACATAGTTGGAGCTAGGAGCGAGAAGCGATAACCGATCCAATGAACAATCAAACAAGTGATCAAATCAAACACACAAAACACACAATATTGTCCCAGTTTGGGCGAACCCTGGTCCGAAGAGAAATAAGGATGATATTATTCAACTAAAAAAGATTACAAGAGTTACAAACTCTCTCACCAAGACCTATCATCTCTCAAGCCTCACAAAGAGATAATTTGCTGTTTACAACAGAGAACTCTCAATGAAGTTCTACATCTCTCAATAGATGCTATTAAAATATATAGGGATTCTAGAGAAACCCTAGGTTTAGTCTTGATGCAATAACCGCCCGATATATCTTGAAGAGAGAGCCATACGATAGGAGGCGTATGATCTAACTTGGAGTATAGATGAGCTCAAAATAGATCACCCAGACCCGACCCAAAGAGCTGTTGCCACCGCTGTCGGTTGACTGCCCAAAGTGGTAGTCGACTGCAATGTGTCGATCTCATACCAAATAGCGGAGACGGCTGACTACACAAAGTGGCAGTCGACTGTCAGTTTCTTTTTTGACTGATACCAACATGCACAGCTGTTGTGGCTGATGCTTCTTCATCTTCCATTGACGCTTCGACCTCCTTCGATTCAACGTCTTCTCTTCTTATTGAACCCATGTTTGCAAGATAAACACCTAACAATCTCTACCTTGGATTGCATATTCATGCTATCAACATAGTGTGACTGATCATCTGTACACTCTTTCATTCTCTACTTGTAAACGAACTCGGTTCATTAATTTCCTCAGCTACTTGAATCCATCTTCCCCCTTATTTCACCTCAGTATGCTCCCTCAAGGGAACACCCCAACATGCGTTAACATGGAAGAGCCACCCTCCACACGAACTCCACCTACCTTGAGGCACTCTCTATCTCTCGATGATATTCGAACGTCATGGTCTCACTTTAATGATTCTAGTAACGACATACTAGATGACGCTTTAGGAACTCCGGGCTTAGAAACACTTGCACAAGATTTTATATTCCCACAAAACTTGTAGCAGGTTGTGTTGGCCTGGCCTAACACCCCTCTTTCCCTTCATCACCTTACAAAGACCTTCCTAAACAGACATAACTCCACCTCGAGCTGTGTACATGCAGCAACGTGCTTCCATAGTTTTCAGGGATATCAGATTTTGTATGAGTAGAGGAATATGCAAGACTTCCCTTAGAGTGTACCCATTTCGATTTGACATCTCCAACTTAACTATTCCCTCACCAACTACATCGCAAACCTCACCAGTACCTGTTCTCACACAACGGTCCGTTGTTGACTTGTAAGTATAAAACTTCTTTCTCTCGAAGAAAATGTGAGTAGAACTACCTGAATCAAGAAACCAACCAGAATCCACATCTAAAGAATTTGAAACAAGAAGACAATCAAAATTTTTACCTGACTCATAAGCACTAGCAACATTGGCGCTCTTCTGATCCAGCAACTTGTGACAATCTTTCTTGTAATATCCAGTGCACTTGCAATGGTGGCAACGGATCCTACCTTCATGCACAGTTTCCCTTCAAGAATCTTTCACTACTAAGCAACTATTGGAAGTAGACGCTAATTTAACAGTCTTCTTCCTAAGTTGATCTTCCTTTTATCCCTTGATTACACTGGCCACCAAAAGACTCCCTGTAGATTTTCCATGTAGCATGGTCGTTGTTAAATGCTCGTACGAATCTGGCAGTAAATATATCAAGTTGAAAGCTGCATCTTCTTCGCTTATATCATCTGTGTTTATCGCCATCAGTTCAAATAACACGTGATTGAACTCCGTAAGATGATCTTGAAGAGCATTACATTCCTTCATTGAGAAACAAAACAATTTTCTCTTCGAGTACATCCGCCAGTAATAACGATCCCGAGTAGTCAGTTTTGAGTCTTGCCTATAGACTCGCTGTGCTTTTCTCCTCAAGGAGGTTGCACTTGACCTTGTCCGCCAGTGATAATCGGATTAAACTAAAGGCTCTCAAACAAATATCATCCCACTTCCTTTTCGAACCAATACGTCGTACAAATCCACCTTCCAGAGATTAACGTTGATTTTCCCATCGAACAACTTAATCTTCACGAAATTCTAATTTGTCATCTTCACCAAGAAACTTGTCAACCGAAGCTCAGATACCAGTTGTTAGGAATTTTCCGTAGCAGAGTTGAAGCTAGGAGCGAGAAGCAATAACCGATCCAATGAACAATCAAACAAGAGATCAAACCAAGCAAATAAAACACACAATCTTGTCCCGATTTGGGTGAACCCTAGTCCGGGGGAAATAAGGAGATGTTATTTAACTAGAGAATATTACAAGAGTTACAAACTCTCTCACTTAGAACTTTTTTGTCTCTCAAGCCTCACTAAAAGATAATCTGCTATTTACAATGAAGAACTCTCAATGAAGTATTATCTCTCCCGATAAAGGCTATTACTGTACATAACTATTTAGAGAAACCCTAGGTTTAGTCTTGATACAATAACCGTCCACTATATCTTGAAGAGAGATCCACACGATAGGAGCTGTGTGATCTAACTTGGAGTAGAAGATGGGCTCAAAACAGATCACCCAGACCCAATTGAAAGAGCTGCTGCCGCCGCTGTTGGTCGACTGCAATGTGTTGATCTCAAACCAGAGAGCGGAGAAGGTCAACTGCACAAAGTGGCAGTCGACTGTCAATTCCTTTCTTGACTAATACCAACATGCACAGTTGTTGCTGCTCATGCTTCTTCATCTTTTATCGATGCTTCGACCTCCTTCACTTCAACGTTTTCTCTTCTTATCGAACCCAAGTATGCAAGACATACACCCAACACTTTCTGCATACTGTTCTGCATACCGTAGGATGGTTTCCGATAATCACCCCAAAATTATGCTTTGATTCTTCACGATTCTATCAACATCAAACTTTTAATCGTAGCTGCATTTAAAAAATAATAATATTCAAATTTAGGAGCATATTAAAAAAATAATAAGAAGAAAGATGAGAGGGGAGAGGAGAGAGAGAGAGCCTTCACGGTTCTATCAAAATCAAACTTTTAATCGTAGCTGCATTTGATTCTTCACAGTTCTACTGAAGACTTCTTGCACCTCCACTTCCATTCCTCCTGGCTTTGAAGCAGACTCAACCAAGCGCATGAAGCATTGTAGGTCCTCAAGCAAACTGAAGACCACCAGTCCCTTTATGAAGCATCTCTCAACCACTATTAAGAAGAAAGATGCACGTACCCCCTCTTTTAATGCTTCAGTTACTAATATGCATTTTAATCCTTTTGATATCTTATCAAATGAGGATATTCTTGAAGTAGCTGAATCAATAGGAGTGAAGGATAAAGGGCCGCACTCGGTACACGTTCTTAAAGGTTCGGAGAAGGCCTTAGTTGATCACACTGATCAACTAAGACATTCTGCTTGGCCATCTTGCTGTGCTCTGTGGTGTGGAGCAGATTTTTCTTGGCTTGTGCTTTTTGATCCTTTTTTGTTTCGATGAAGATTGCTTCTTGGAATGTTAAGGGGTTGGGCAACCCCAATAAATGTCCGCTGATTAAAAAGGGCATCAGAAGCTCTACTGTAACAGTTATCCACTTACAACAGACCAAACTTAAGCAATCCAAGCCCTGCAAACTCTCTTTTCTGGGTGAAAAATATATTAAATGGTTGCAGTTAGACACCATTGACAGCTGCGGCGGTTGGAATGATCTAATTCTTGATTGCACTTTCTCTGCAATTGACATATTCTCTATCTCTGCATCCTTCAAGCACTCAAATGCATAATGGTCCATCACCACAGTTTATGCTCCCTTTGATCTAGAAGACAGAAAACTTTGCTTCCATGAAATCAAGTAGAGAAGAAGCAGCCTAAATGATGCATGAGTCCTTTGTGGAGATTTTAATGTCACTACATCTGATCTTGAGTGCTCCAGGGGACGAGGTTCTAACAAAGATATGAGATATTTCAGAGAATTCATCCACGACCTTGCTCTTATTGATCTATCCCTCTCAGGCAGAAAATATACTTGGTCAAATCTTAAGGCCACCCCTGCTATGGCTAGACTCGACAGATTTTTAATCTTGCTGCATGGGAGACCCTTCATCCTCATTGTATTCAACACTCTCTCCCTATAATATCGTCAGACCATTGCCCCCTTATCCTCGACACTTAAGCAATCTCCACTCAGATCCATTATTTCAGGTTTGAGAATGTTTAGCTTCAACATGCCTCTTTCACTCCTGCAGTTAGAGATTGGTGGCAACTCTTTTCTTGCAATGACACGGCTTTAGAAATTTTTGCAAAGAAATTTCATCTTCTCAAGATAAGAATTCGAAGGTGGCGAAATGAGATTTTTTGTCATCTCCCTGCTAAGAAGAAACAATTACAAGATAAGTTGCTCAGATTAGAGATTGAAACAGAACAGACCCCATCCCCCTAATGATTCCCTTAAAGCAACCCATTTAGAATATCAAAACCTCATCAAAGCAGATGCAGTGTACTGGAAGCAAAGATCAAGGGTGCAATGGATTAAGGTGGGAGATGCCAATTCAAAAAATTTCCACTCCATTGCAAATGGCAGGAGAAGGAGGAGTTTTATTCATTCACTCTTAGTGGATACGAATATTTCTACTTCACCTCAAGTTATTCGATCTAGTTTTGAGAATCACTTTCAGGAGATCTGTGGTACCAGCTCCAATTCTGATTTTAACATTGGTTGGAGATCCCTCTATCTCTTGCAAGATGTTAACTTGGACTACTTAGACTCTCCATTCTCACTTGAAGAGGTGCGCAAAGCTATCTTTGATATGAGTAGTGACAAAGCCCTGAGTCCGGATGGTTTCTCAATGAGCTTCTACCAAAGCTTCTGAGATACTATAAAGAAGACCTATTTGAAATGCTTATGTCCGTGCAAAGAGGAGACATTGACTTGTGCAGACTGAACTACTCCAACATAATGCTCATCCCAAAATGTGAGGGAGCAAATGTTGTCTTTGAATATCAGCCTATTAGCCTGTTAAACTGCTCTTTCAAGATCTTCACCATGATCCTTGCCAATAGGCTTGGTCCAATTCTAGATTCCTTTGTTTCTTCATCCCAGAGTGATTTTCTAGAGGGAAAGACTATCGTTGATTGATTCTTAGTGGCACATGACGCTATTAACCTCTGTAGTAATCGCCATTCAGACACAATCTTGTTCATGATTGATTTTACAAAGGCATTTGACACAGTTAGCTGAGAGTTTCTTGATCAAATGTTGCTTGCCAGAGGATTTGGACCAGCATGGTGCCGATGGATGCACATGATTCTTAGAACAGCGAAATCATCTGTACTTGTCACGCCCCGTTTTCCAAAATATGGAATGCAAGCACGTGACGTTGGCCGAGCAAATGGCTTGCGTCATTCATAAGATGTTATCGATTCAACTCAACATATAACGAGGAGCAATACAACTATGCATGCAATGAAAGGATAATCACATGAATAACAATACTTGGAATTTGAGAATAAAATAACCAAATATAATAATAATCCAACACTGGAAACAACAATAACAATATTCTGGTAAAAAAGCCCACAATACAAGAAATAACAATATTCGATTATTTAAGTCCTCAAAACGAAACAATAATTATTTAGGTGGCGATGCAAATTCAATTCTTTCACCATTGTTGTTCTCCTAGTCCATCAGGCAATTCACCTTGATTACCTGTAAGCTGTTCATCTAAAAGAGAGAAAAAATATGTCCTTAGAGCAAGTCGTGGAAAGCAAGTAGAGTAACAGAGAAACAATGAAATTTACGGTATAACAATGAATTCAATAAACAATAGAATCGACGGCAATGAATAATGGCAAAATGATAACGATGCAATGTACAATAACGATGATTGATAACGATGACAATAAACGATAACAATAACGGTAAATAATAACCATAACACTGTTCAATAACGATGACAATATGCAATGACGATGCGATGAAATTCTTAAGTCTATTATTCTTTTTAATTCTAACTAATGCACGTACTACTGTGTCCCATATGTTCCATACCACAGGTTCGATGCATACAATCAATTTCGTTTAGACTATAGTGGTAGATTCTCTAGGTCATGTACTCGACACAATATAACACTGACTATTGCAGAAATTTTTTGTACAATAACGATAACACTGGCTATTGCAGCAATTTTTTGCACAATAACGATAATACTGGCTATTGCAGTAATTTCTTGCATAATAACGATAACACTGGCTATTGCAGCAATTTCCTGCACAATAACGATAACACTGGCTATTGACGCAATTTCTTGCACAATGATGGTAACAATATTTTGGGAACGAGGCCCACACTTCCGAGTACAGTCACTACATTATCAACTACTCTAGTCAACCATAACCCCAGCTTGATTAACATTCTTTATTAAATCAACATATAATACTAATAGAGAATAATAGGGACAGAAACATTCATGGGGAAATGATAAGGAGATTACTAAGGGACACTAGAATGATGAAAACACAAACCTAAGATCATGCAATGTACTCCATACAATTAAATGCACCAAATACAACATTATAGATTCAATTATATATTATCAAGCATGGAAACTCAATTCTGGACAGCAGTAGGTTGCTGTACTAAAATTGAATTTTCCGCTGCTATAGAATCACAAATGTAGATCCGTCAGAAGTTCAAGAAACTAGAATCCTTCCCAGTTCCAACTCATATTAAAAGTCCAAAATCCGAAAACAGTAGCTAGGTGAATTATAGTGTTCTTTACAGGTTATAGATTCTGGCTGGTTATTAATATTAACTAGTTTTAGTTGTAAAAGCAGTAAATATTCATTTTAAAAATCAGCAAAAATAATTTTCATTACCTTAAGCATGTTGGATATCAATATGGAAATTATCATGGTAATATTTGATCATTAGTTCATCTATTTAATCAGGTTAACATGGTATATGCATAAATCTGGAAATAAAATGCATCAACAGTAAAATGGTCATAACTCATGCAGTTTAAGTCGGAATTCGAAAATTCTTGATGTTCTGGAAACTAGAAACCTGGGGCTACATTCATATTCAAAAAGTTATTGATTTTGCTGACAGTATCTAGGCCGAAACAGCATGACAATATTCAGGTTGGCAATCAATTTCAGGGTATCAATATATTTTTCATGAATAAAATAATTAAAATGTTATGAACGATGAGTTAGGGGTCGACAACATAAATCACAGCAAGTTACATCTATATGAACATGGTATTAAGATATATAATGTCCATAATCTTACTAATCACAATCAACCAATACACCAATATCAATCATATAACTACCAACACTAGCATACCATCTACAATAGTCGTGTAACATCATGACATGAATTACAATAACAATTTCGATTCGTATATTCAATAATTAACTACATGAATGCATGCAAGATCTCCATAAATCGGAGCCAATAAGACGGTACGAAGTCAAGACTACTACTTGGATTCGCTCGTGTAAATCTGCAGTATCCCAACGTTAGATAACAATAGACGATATACGGTAATCAATATAGATATACTTGCAGAATTCAATAAACATTCTCGAATACGATACAATAACTATTCAAGGAAAAATGACTTGCCTTTAACAATGACGTTAGATCCGTAAATGTAACCCCTGTTTCCGATTGTACGGATTTTCTTGTATTTTGATGGTATTTTTCTTTTCTAATTTATTGTATTTTGGGTCCTTGTCCTATTGTGGGCTTTCTGTTTCAAATTGTTTTCATGTATTATTATTGTTAGCCAATCCATATGCAAGCCCAAACCCATCTCCTTAGTGGATCTTGAACCCAAGACCTAATCTTTCCCATAATCCCCTGTATCCCCTAACCTCCCACATTTCACTCTTCTTATTTTATTATTAAATATCATCTCCTTCTCCCACTCTCCCCAAAATCAGAACTACCCAAAAACCAACTCCTCATCTTCCAACTCTTCTTCACTGCACAACCCTAACCCTACCCCCCATGTTAACTGTTCTACCCCCACAACCTACTGTGCAACCACCCTCCTCCAATTCTCCCGCTCTCACTCCTTCCTTCTCCATTTCGCCTTCACCCAAACCCAAAAACCGAACCAAATCAAATCGCCCAACCTCCTATCAACACACCGTCACCCCATCGACCTCTCACCGTCATCCCCTCGTCAACTTCTCTGCCATCCTGTCCATGTTGCGGCCTCACCGCGACGCCATCGCCATCCCCTTCCTCACCGCCTTCAACCCACCATTTCGCCAACCGAAACCCATGCTCTCGTTCTCGCTCAGATCACCAACCCCGTCCACTTCCATCATCATCCTCGATGCCTCACCCTTGTCAACCTAGCCCTGTCATCATCGCCTGTCCCCTTGCCGAAGCCTCGCTCGAACCCATCGCCATCCACCGAAACCCATCAACCCATTTCGACTGCACTTCGAACTCCCACCGTAGCCTCTCCCAACCACCCCCAATCATCTCCTCCACCCTTGCCGAGAGATCCCCATTGCATCGCCGTCGCCGTCCAAGCCCGAAGATCAGCCATTCTCGCCCCTCTATTTTTGATGCGAAACAGAGCACCATTAGCGCTTGTGACCAGGTGCCACCTTCCACCAACGCTCCGCCGTCGCAGCGACCTTCAGTCGTGCTGCCCATGCCACTATCCCCAGTCACTGCCAGTCGTCATCACTCACTCTCCCGTGCTCTCTCTCTCAGTCGAATTGAGGGAGAAGGAGAAGGCTGATTGGTCGAATTTGGTGTTTGGCGTTTTGGCACAGCAGTTCCCCTGTTTGGTGTTGGCTTGTTACTGTTCTGTTGGGTGACTGGGTTACTGCTCGATGTGTGGTGTTTGCTTGGGAATCTTGAGTAGCTGAGTTACTGTTGCTGTTGCTTCTTGGGTCTTCTCGCACGTATTACACACGTGTTTTTGGGATTTCTCCCCAGGATTCTGATCCCATTATTCCTTATTCGTATTCGAATCATCGACAAAAAGGCAAGTCCACTTGAACTCATTTAATTTTTCTAGTTCAGGCTCATTGACCTCCTGCAAGTAGTTCCTATCAATTATCTTAAATTTGCCTTGTGTCCTTTTTATTAGGAGTATCGAGAGTTTACACGAGCTAACCCGACGTACTCTTGACATCGTATCATTATCCATTGACTCCAATCCAAGCCTACATACACACATGACATGAATAAAATGACTAGAACTTGCATATGAGGAAAATACATTGTGATCAAATACATGTTGATCGATTGAGAACTTGTGACTTGAACCATGTGATGAACACAATATTATTCACTTTCTAGAGCAATAATCTTGTTATAATTAGACATTTAAAAGTTATATATGTGGTATTTAACTCCTATTTTCTCTTTTCCATAGGAAACAGCTTGTAACAGAAAAAACGAAGCATATTTAGGACTTCAAGGATAATACACAGCAAACTGCAGAGGATCAGTCGACTGGTTCCCCAACACAGGCGACTGGACAAGAGAAGCTGATTTTCCACAACTCTCGACACAGTCGACTCACTCCCAAAAGACAGTCGACTGGTCTGAACAATTATGAAATCTTCAGGAGTCTCGACTCAGTCGACTGGTTCGAAGATAAGTCGACTGGTCTGCGGCGGAGTAAACGGATAGGATATTCGAAGATTCACCCAAATCTAATTTCAAATCTATTTAAATCCAGATCTTATGCAACGAATCAAATCTAGAGACTGGAAATTGGCAAAAGCACGTGGTGAACAGATAAGGAAGGAAAGAAGAAAAGAGAAAGACATAAATCATCAAATCAAGAAGATGTTTCCCTAAAAAAGGGGGAAACCCTAATTCTCAGCGGTACTCTATAAATATCAGAAAAGATCATCTATAGCGGGGGGCATCTATCTCTTGGACGCAACTTAATCTCAGAATTCCCAACCATCAAGTCATCAACCAGTGCTTCATTCCATCATCATCGAAGAAGGGGAAGAGGAGAACCAGTACTCGAAGGCAGTCGATTGTGTGACAGCCAGTCGACTCTATTGCCAGAATCCATTAGTTTATTTCTTCTCTCTTTATTCTGTGATGTTGATCATGTATTTGAACTTGTTAAGCAATAAAAGTATTATTATGTGGAACTAATTTTATAGTTGGGTAGATTGAAGCCGTAGTTATGTAGTGCTATATTCTGCTGAACTCTTCTAGTTTACTTATTGATTGAATCCGTTTGTATTGGAATAGATTTATAGTAATCAAACTAGTTCAGAAACCTAGGGCAGTCAACTGAAGTGACAGCCAGTAGACTGCAGTCGACTGAAGTGACAGCCAGTCGACTGATCCGAACCTGGGATTATGAGTTTGTGTATTGTAGATCTGAATCTGTTATGTGAGCATATTGAGACGACCCGTATCTCGTGTTCATAACTTGTAACAAAGGGATCTTTAGGGGTTCCTGGTTCAATCAACTTAAAGGATCTAGATCTGATACCAATTTCTAGAACTTTAAGTGTTTGTTCGTTTCCACTGTTCTTATGCTTTTGTTAAGTATAACTTAGTAGATACCATGCTAAAATACTTAAGGGAAGAAACGAATTAGAGTAGATACCATGCCTAATTTTTGGCTTAGGGAAACAATACTTTAAGGAGTAGATACCATGCCCTTGAAGTGAACAAACATGAGTAATTAGAAGTAAATTCAGAAGGTAACTTAGCATTACTAACTATTGGTGGAGATCAACAACCCAACTATTCCAGAGATATTTGTGATTCAACACTTCTTAATTTAGTTTTAATCTTTCATTTCTTTTAGACTTTTCAGACCAACCATTTATGATTCTTATTCTTTTTATTGGTTAGTAAGTTAAAATCTACAATCTCTGTGGGATCGACCCTTGCTATTACTACGATTCTATAAACGATTCGTGCACTTGCGAGGTTTTATAATTTGTGTCTAGTTTATCTATATATTTAGGTATCTAGATTTCACAACAAGTTTTTGGCGCCGTTGCCGGGGATTGTTTAGTATTTTAACTTACAAATCAGTAAAATCTTTTTCTTTTTATTTTATTTTATTTCTTCTTCTTCTTTTATAACATTCTCTTTCAGGTTACATTCTGCACAGGCAGACCAGTCGACTGTCACAAGGATCAGTCGACTGTCCAGAGGATTTTTCCAAAGAGCAACAATGGGTAAAAAATTTTTAAACCGAGTACCAATGCAAGACAAATTCATTCCTAAGAATATTGAGAACCCTTCTTGCATAGCTTTTTAACCCAAAGTCACAGGGAATATGCATCTATCACCTCAATTACTCAGCATGGTGCCCCACTTCTTTGGTAGAACAGACGAAGATCCGCATCTACATTTACAAGACTTATTTGATCTTTGCAGGACACAAAGCATCCAAGGGCTTACCTCTGAACAAATCAGGTTAATCTTGTTTCCTTTTTCTCTAAAACTTAATGCTAAGTTATGGTATAATTCTTTGGAACCAGGATCAATTAATTCATGGGAGCAATTGGCAACAAAATTCTTGAAAGAGTTCTTTCCAGCCCAGAAAACCAGACAACTAAAAAGGGAGATTCTACTTTTCCAACAAAAAGATGGCGATTTGTTTTTCGAGGCGTGGAAGGATTTCAAAAACAAGCTTTTCAAGTGTCCTTTGCACAACATACCTAAGGATGATCAGGTACAATCATTTTATGAGGGTTTAAATTACACTAACAAAGCAATTGTTGATTCAGCATGCAATGGAATGTTGATGAGGAAGAGTGCTGAGGAGGCCATAGAGCTATTTGAAGAACTCAGCGAGAACTCACAACAATTCTCAACAAGGAGGAACATCTCAAGAAAACAGGGAGTACACGAAATTTCTCATAATAATAACATGCAATTAGAAATGGAAACCATGAACAAAAAGATTGATATGCTTGTAAATTCAGCGTTGGGTGGCGTAAAAAACCAACCAAAAGAAATTTGTGCAAATTGTTTTCAATCTAACCATACAACTAATTCATGTCCCATGTTTTCTTTCGCAGATCAGGAGCAAACAAACTACGAAGAACAGGGAATGTACCCGCCCCAGAACAATTTTTTTTCAAACACATATGACCCAGGGTGGCAAAACCATCAAGGCAATCAATTCACACCAGGGCATACGCAACAATTCCAGGGTGGGAATGGGTATGATAGGCCAGAACAAGAACAGAATAAGTTGGATTTCGAAACCACCATTCTTCAACTACTCCAACAGCAACAGCAAACAAGCAATCAACAAGGACAGGCCATTCAAAAATTGGAAATTCAAATTGGGCAAATTGCTACGGAGTTAAGTGGAAGAAAGGCAGGAGAATTCCCATCACAAACCATACCTAACCCTGGAGGACAAGAACAGCTCCAATCAAGGACAACACTAGAGGAAGAGATTGAATTTACAATGTTTGATGCACCACAATTTCCACACGATGATCATGAATGTTATAATATTGATGTGGTTCAGAAAAGTTGTGACCAAACATTTCAGGAACATAGTGTTGATCCATTACAAGCAACCATTGCGCACCCTCCACTACTATCTCAAGATGAAATGGAATACGATGACTGGAGGATTGCAGAGACAGAACATCATCATGAAACTCCAGAGTCATATCCAGGTAAGCTTGCATTTGTATTTGAAGAGTTGGTATCTGATAACACTTGTGTGTTGCAGGACGAGTCGACTTATGAAGAGGAACAGTCGACTGAGGAAACATACAAGTCGACTGATGACCAGGACAAGTCGACTGCTACCAGGACACTAGAAGGGGTGCTGAAGCCACTATATGAACAGCTGAAGCCACTACATGAACACCTGAGGCCACTACTTGATTATTTGGGAAAAAACCAGACATTACCTGTGACAGTTGCTGCAAAATTCAGGATGAACAAAGAAGCAAGGCTGCAGGGAGTCTTGCAAAACCACAATGGTGCATTAAGATGGACAATTGCTGATAAACTGATGTCAAGATGGTACGGTCCATAACATGTTACAAAGGTTTCCCCCACATGGAGCATTGACGAAAAAAAATCACACGTTCATGGTGAATGGGCAGAGGGGGGAACCTTATAATAAGATGAGTTGTGAGCCGCGAGTCATTCAATACATTGCACAAACTCATCCAGTCTAGCTGAAGACACGAAACACAGCGCTTATTGGGAGGCAACACAATTCTTCAGGGGAGTATTTACACTTTCCTTTATTTGCTTTCAGTTATTCATTATTTTTCTTTTAGTTCTTTTTATTTTCAGTATCTCCTTACTAGATGGTGACACATGCCTATTTTTATATTCGAACATTGAGGACAATGTTCCATCTAAGTTTGGGGGTATTAGGGTTATTTATATTTTAATTTTTTAGAATAAACAATTTCTTATAAAGTAAGAAGAAGGATACTCATTTACTTTAGGATTGTTGAGTTTTATAATTCCCTACGAAGTTACAGAAGCCATGCGATTATACATAATAAACAAATGTGATGCTTTTTCTGGTGATCATTCCCTTTAGATCTAGTCCTAAATTGAGTTTAAGTAAATAGAGTGATAAAATATATATATATATATATACTTGAATAAAGTCAATCTACTCCAATGTTTTGAGTGCTTAGTAACTAGGGGTATTCATCACCAATGTTTACCTTTACGTCAAACGGCAACTCAAAATATGAGTATGCAAAGCACTTTAGAGTTTGTGACTTGTTAAGTAACCGGGTGGATACATCACAAATGTTTTGCATTCGCGTCAAAAGGCAAGTGACATCTTTAGAGAAGAGACTAACAAAAAAAAAAAAAAAAAAAAAAAAAAAAAAAAAAAAAAAAACTCTAGTTTGCTACTCGGTTTGTAGTAGAGAAAAGGGATAATCACAGACTGAGTAGTTGCATACCATAACTACATTAATCGCATGACAAATATGATTAAGTTTGGGGATTATGACTGAACAATTGCACTAGAGAAAGTGGGTATGTTTAATTTTACTTTGTCTGAAATTGTTTATACCTTTCTATGCTGATGTCCACATAATAAGAAATCTTGGTGGTTGAGTCTATTGTTATTATTATTCTCCCTATTCATAATTTTAGTTTGCTTGAGGACAAGCAAAATCTAAGTTTGGGGGTATTTGATGAACACAATATTATTCACTTTCTAGAGCAATAATCTTGTTATAATTAGACATTTAAAAGCTATATATGTGGTATTTAACTCCTATTTTATCTTTTCCATAGGAAACAGCTTGTAACAGAAAAAACGAAGCAGATTTAGGACTTCAAGGATAATACACAGCAAACTGCAGAGGATCAGTCGACTGGTTCCCCAACACAGGCGACTGGACAAGAGAAGCTGATTTTCCACAACTCTCGACACAGTCGACTCACTCCCAAAAGACAGTCGACTGGTCTGAACAATTATGAAATCTTCAGGAGTCTCGACTCAGTCGACTGGTTCGAAGATAAGTCGACTGGTCTGCGGCGGAGTAAACGGATAGGATATTCGAAGATTCACCCAAATCTAATTTCAAATCTATTTAAATCCAGATCTTATGCAACGAATCAAATCTAGAGACTGGAAATTGGCAAAAGCACGTGGTGAACAGATAAGGAAGGAAAGAAGAAAAGAGAAAGACATAAATCATCAAATCAAGAAGATGTTTCCCTAAAAAAGGGGGAAACCCTAATTCTCAGCGGTACTCTATAAATATCAGAAAAGATCATCTATAGCGGGGGGCATCTATCTCTTGGACGCAACTTAATCTCAGAATTCCCAACCATCAAGTCATCAACCAGTGCTTCATTCCATCATCATCGAAGAAGGGGAAGAGGAGAACCAGTACTCGAAGGCAGTCGATTGTGTGACAGCCAGTCGACTCTATTGCCAGAATCCATTAGTTTATTTCTTCTCTCTTTATTCTGTGATGTTGATCATGTATTTGAACTTGTTAAGCAATAAAAGTATTATTATGTGGAACTAATTTTATAGTTGGGTAGATTGAAGCCGTAGTTATGTAGTGCTATATTCTGCTGAACTCTTCTAGTTTACTTATTGATTGAATCCGTTTGTATTGGAATAGATTTATAGTAATCAAACTAGTTCAGAAACCTAGGGCAGTCAACTGAAGTGACAGCCAGTAGACTGCAGTCGACTGAAGTGACAGCCAGTCGACTGATCCGAACCTGGGATTATGAGTTTGTGTATTGTAGATCTGAATCTGTTATGTGAGCATATTGAGACGACCCGTATCTCGTGTTCATAACTTGTAACAAAGGGATCTTTAGGGGTTCCTGGTTCAATCAACTTAAAGGATCTAGATCTGATACCAATTTCTAGAACTTTAAGTGTTTGTTCGTTTCCACTGTTCTTATGCTTTTGTTAAGTATAACTTAGTAGATACCATGCTAAAATACTTAAGGGAAGAAACGAATTAGAGTAGATACCATGCCTAATTTTTGGCTTAGGGAAACAATACTTTAAGGAGTAGATACCATGCCCTTGAAGTGAACAAACATGAGTAATTAGAAGTAAATTCAGAAGGTAACTTAGCATTACTAACTATTGGTGGAGATCAACAACCCAACTATTCCAGAGATATTTGTGATTCAACACTTCTTAATTTAGTTTTAATCTTTCATTTCTTTTAGACTTTTCAGACCAACCATTTATGATTCTTATTCTTTTTATTGGTTAGTAAGTTAAAATCTACAATCTCTGTGGGATCGACCCTTGCTATTACTACGATTCTATAAACGATTCGTGCACTTGCGAGGTTTTATAATTTGTGTCTAGTTTATCTATATATTTAGGTATCTAGATTTCACAACACCATGACATGATAAATTGACTTATACACTATAAAAATTCATTCTACTTGTTGTACATTAGTGTAATGCATTTCAAGATACAATAGCATGTTAATTACCTACTTTGACAAACATATATGTGATGGCTTTTGATAAATTCCTACTGCCTGTACTGTTTTGCACAGAGGTTTTGACCCTGTTAACATAAGAATTAGAACAAATAATACAAAAGAGAGTTTTAGCTTAGTGAATCTAGTTTCCAACCCAAGTGACGGATCCTGGTTCCGAGTTACGAGCTATGAGATATTACATTTTTAGTCTTTGTTGGTCTGCACTTTTCAGATCGCAGAATTAATGTAACATCGACACAATTATCAGTAAAATACCATGTTAACAGTATTATAATGGCATGAAAACCTCCAGAAACTTTATAGACATGCTTAGGATTCATCCCAAATTTTTGTAGATTTTTACAGTGTTTTTATACCATGTTTTCACCCATTAAATGTTGACATTAAGGTTGCTGCCAGAACAGCTAAACTGCAAAGAATAGGAAGTTTAACCTAGCTACAGTCAAAATTAACAGAAACTTACTGAATATAAATTGTAGCCCTAAGTGTCTAGTTGCTGATAACATCCTGGAACTTTGAATTCCGAACCGTAGCCTATGAGTTATCGCTGTTTTGGTGTTACTGTGTCGGCTGGTTTCAGATTCACTACTTTATGTATGTTATGATGCAATGCATCATGTTGTTGCATTCTTATCATCCCTTGACATCCTTAAACACACTTGCATGGACATGAATAACTTGATAAAATACTAAAACAAGCCGGGGTTTATAAGGGTTAACTTAGTAGTGGATAGTCTCAGAAAATGTACTCGGTAGGGCCCTTCCTGTTACATGGAAACTTGACATGGAAGGTGGAGAATTACTTGTGCAGTCGTGACTTGTTATCTTGTTATCTTGTTATCGTGATACACCGAGTACACGCTCTGTAGATCCCACCACGAACTTTAAAACAAACACTGTTGTGCGTGCACCAAACCTGTGGTATGGGACGCAGTAATACGTGCACTAGATAGGATAAACAACATGCTAATAGACCTAAGTTGACACGTATATACTTGATTATGACCATTATTCATTAATACCGTTATTGCTTTTGTAAATTTGATCTTGATTCATATTCCTTCATGTACCTTGTTTCTTACTCTCTGCTTTCACTACTTGCTGTCCAGACTTGCTCTGAGGACATTTGTGAGCCAGGAAATTTGCCAGAAGGCATTGGCGAGCAGTATTTTTAGGTTGGAGCAGGAGCTACATTAGAATAAATTATTTCTTTCCATGTTTTCCTTACTGATATGGGTCAGAAATAGCGTGGCCCATCCTGGACCACTGGATCCCCTCAGAGATGCGCGCCCCATCTGATCCTTCTAATCTGCCACGTCATCATCGGAAAACTGCCCGGAACACGGCCACGTCAGACCGGAAACCACTCCGGCGTCTGCCACGTCAGCCCTATACCGCCCGGCTTTCCACCACTTCAGCCACTCAGGCAACCGGGTCCAGACCCGGCCCCAAACGGGTCTGGACCCGATTGGCTTCCCCTATAAATACCAGACCTTCCCCCCTGCCTACAGGTAATCAAACTTTCCCCACTAAAACCCTAGTTACTGTTGCTCTTATCTTAAGTGACTGACTAGATCGTCGGAGGTTCTGCCACCGGAACCAACACCGGTGTTTCTAGACCGTCTACAGGTACACAAGATCTCGGATCCGAGCCCTCTGATCCGAGCCCAGCCATCCACCCCACTCCAAGCCCGTCGCAGGTACCGCTCGGCCAGCCGAGGGTCGTGTGACCAGCAGCTTTCTCCTTCAATACAAATCGAGTAAGAACTCACACCTGGTGCATCTACACGTCTCCCAGAAATAAACCGCATCAGGTTGGCGCCGTCTGTGGGAAAGCTACTTCGGAAGCCGACCCGAGTCCGACCGGCAAGGTACCTCGACAGCCGAACTCCCATGGCCTCCAAAGGCAAGGGGACTGCGTCCTCCGTCAACCGACGGGACACACCCCAACCAAATGCCAATGCCGGGCCACGCGCATCAAAGCACAGGGCTTCCCATCAGGGATCCCAGCGGAGCGCCACCCGTACAGTCCAGCCCGACCTACGAAGGGTAATCACCAACCGGCAGGTTAGTCGCAGTGGGGGGAGGGCCGCTTCCAACTCGACCCCTAACCATCCTAGACCACCGCCGGAAGAACGGAGGCCAGAACTCAGCCGAGTCGGAAGGCAACCTCCGGTCCAACCGGTCCAAGCCGAGGGAGCTCCAGTCACTCAACAGGAGTTCCAGGACTTCCGAAGAGAAATTCTTGGGGCTCTCCGATGGGCCCCCAGAGAAGAAGCCCGCCATTCCCGAACCAGGTCGGACGCCGAGGCAAGCGTGTCCCGCCCCTTAACAAACCCGCCGGAGGACGACGGCGAACTCCTAAGGCACCTCCAAGAAATGGAAAATCACCTCGATCACATAGGCGACGGCGGTCAAGGAGCGGCTCAGGGGTACAGACCTGTCCGACCCCCTTTCTCCGCCCTCATTCTCCAAGCGGAAATACCTCGGAATTTCCGACCACCTCAGTTCGAGACCTACAATGGCGAGGGAGATCCTGCTGATCACATGGAGGGTTTCAAAACCCTCATGATGATTCACAGCGCTTCGGATCCCCTGCTATGTCGAGCCTTCCCTGCCACCCTCCGGGGTCCGGCTCGCGAATGGTTTTCCAAACTGACGCCCGGTTCCATCTACTCATTCGACCAGCTGGAAGGCAATTTCCTCGCCCACTTTGTCACCAGTCAGAAGGCCGAGAAGACAAGTGCTTCCCTACTTGGACTCAGACAGAAGGAGGGAGAATCACTCAGGGCGTTCGTCCGGAGGTTCACAGCAGAGGCAAGGTCGGTCTCCTCTCTCAATCCGGGCGTCGCCTCCGTGGCATTTTGGCACAACGTCCGTCATGGGCAGCTGAAAGCCTCTCTGGCAAAGAAGCCTCCCATCGATTTTCCCGACCTCCTCAACAGGGTTGAGAAATACATCAGGGCGGAGGAAGCCCTAAACCCAGATGAGTCCAGGGAAGTACCCGGAAAAGGAAAGCGGAAGGCCGAGGAAGTCGAGCCTTCTAAAAAGGCTCCAAGGGACGTGGGCACCACGAAGAAAGTACCGCCGGTCCCTCGCTTCGAGAGGTATACCCCACTCACCCAAAATGTGTCCTCCATACTTCTGGCAATCGAGGATAGGGACCTCGTTCAGTATCCCCCTCGACCGTCCTACAACACTAGCAAGAAAAGGGATCAACGGTTCTACTGCTGCTTCCACCGAGACAACGGGCACGACACGGATCACTGCCGTGCCCTGAAAGACGAGATCGAGGCCCTCATTCAGCGAGGGTACCTCCGGGAGTACAAGCGGGATGACGCTCGGGGGCAGAGGGACACGAGGAACAAGAGAACCCCACCTCCTCCTCGAGCTCCCCTGCAGCTCCCCGAGCGAGAGCATGAGCTTGACGAGCCTGATGGCCAAGCCGTATTACACTGCGTCCACGGGGGGCCCATGGGAGGGGAGTCCAACACTTCCCGCAAGGCGTTCATCCGGGATGTTAACACCGTCCAAGGACCTCTCCCCCCTCAAATTCAACCACTCCCCGTCTCCTTCTCGGGTGACGACCTGGAGGGGGTGCGGCTCCCGCATTACGACGCCGTCGTGATCAATCTCAGCATGGCAAATTTCGATGCTCGGCGGATCATTGTAGACAACGGGAGCTCGGTCAACATTCTGTTCCTCGATGCTTTCGAGAATCTAAAGCTGCCCTGTAGGAAGCTCAAGCCAGCAGGATACACCCTGCACGGATTTTCTGGAGTTCCGGTGACAATCGAGGGGATCGTCACGTTGGACGTCACGGTAGGCACGGCCCCAAACCGGAGAACCGAGTCCATGGACTTCATGGTTGTCAACGTCAAGGCAGCCTACAACGCCATACTCGGCCGTCCAGACCTCTGCTCTCTCCAGGCTGTCCCCTCGGCCTACCACCAGAAGATGAAGTTCCCTACCAGTACTGGGGTAGGGGTGGTCCGGGGGAACCAGGAAGCCGCTCGCTCATGCTACATGACAGCAATAGGAAGCGGAGTGCTTCCCCTCGACGTCGTGGAGATGCAGCCCCAAAGGACCCAGCCAGAGCCAGAGTCGGCAGACGAGCTGGAGGATGTCTCCTTCGAGACAGGGGATCCGTCGAAGCAATTTCGAGTAAGTTGCTCCCTCAAACCCCGCCTTAAATCCGACCTCATCACCTGCATTCGGCGCAATGTTGATCTGTTCACCTAGAAGCCATCTGACATGCCCGGTATTTCCGAGGAGCTCATCATACACAAACTCAGCGTGATCCCCGGCTCGAAACCGGTGGTCCAAAAGCGACGTAAGTTCGCTCCAGAGGATAACAGGCAGTTAATGCAGAAGTTGACAAGCTCCTGGCCGCGCACTTCATCCAAGAGGTCAGCTACCCTGAGTGGCTGGCGAACGTCGTCATGGTCAAGAAGGCGAGCAGGAGCTGGAGGATCTGCATAGATTTCACGGACCTCAACAAGGCATGCCCGAAGGATTCATTCCCCCTCCCTAGAATCGATGCTCTTATCGATGCGACATCGGGTCATGAGCTCCTATCATTCATGGATGCGTTCTCTGGCTACAACCAGATCCGCATGTTCCCTTCCGATATCGCTAAGACATCCTTCGTTACAGACCAAGGGCTGTACTGTTACAGGTTCATGCCCTTCGGGCTGAAGAACGCCGGTGCCACATACCAGAGGCTCGTCAATCGGGTCTTCAAGGAGCAAATCGGGCGCAATATAGAGGTATATGTGGACGACATGCTCGTCAAGAGCCAGCGGGGGGAGGACCACGTGGCCGATCTGGAGGAGGCCTTTGGGGTACTTCGGACTCATAATATGAGGCTCAATCCGAGCAAATGCGCCTTCGGTGTCTCCCCGAATCATGGCTTTCGACGAAGCAAGCAACTCCATGCAACTACGAGCAGATCTGGACCCCATTGACGAGGTCAGGGAGAAGTCAGCCATTAGAAGGAACATCTACCAGCAAAGGATCGAGAGGTTCTACAACAAGAAGGTGCGCCCAACAAACATTGCACTCAGAGATCTTGTCCTCCGGAAACTGGCGGTATCCAACCCCGGCCAGAAAAGAAAGTTGGCACCGAACTGGGAGGGCCCTTATAAGATTTTAGAGGTCGTATGACCGGGTACCTATCGCCTGACCGACACCGACGGCAACCCGTCAAGAGGCCCTGGAATGCGGAGCACTTGATTAAGTTCTTAGGAGAGTAACCTTCATGTAAAAATGTAGCGATCGTAATCGGCACGTTGTGCCTAGTGTTTTGTAAAGTCCTGTAAATGGCACATCGTGCCTAGACTGTTTGTAAAACTCCTATATTGTAAACATGCCAGCTTTCTTAAAACGAGCTCATAACTCCCAATCTTGTAGACAAATAAGGAACACCCCACGGGTTCGGCGCTCGGATAAAAGCGCGAGCCCAAACAGGATTCTCTTGCAAGCATAGGACTCGGCGCTCGGATAAAAGCGCGAGCCCAAACAGGCTTCTCTTGCAAGCATAGGACTCGGCGCTCGGATAAAACCGCGAGCCCAAACGGGCTTCTCTTACAAGCCTGGGACTCGGCGCTCGGATAAAACCGTGACCCGAAACGGGCTTCTCTTACAAGCCTGGGACTCGGCGCTCGGATAAAAGCGCGAGCCCAAATAGGCTTCTCTTGCAAGCATAGGACTCGGCGCTCGGATAAAAACGCGAGCCGAAACAGGCTTCTCTTAACAAGCCTGGGACTCGGCGCTCGGATAAAAGCGCGAGCCCAAACAGGCTTCTCTTACAAGCCACGGACTCGGTGCTCGGATAAAACCGAGAGCCCAAACAGGCTTCTCTTAACAAGCCTGGGACTCGGCGCTCGGATAAAACAGCGACCCTAAACAGGCTTCTCTTACAAGCCTGGAACTCGGCGCTCGGATAAAACCGCGACCCGAAACAGGCTTCTCTTACAAGCCTGGGACTCGGCGCTCGGATAAAACCGCGAGCCCAAACAGGCTTCTCTTACAAGCCACGAACTCGGTGCTCGGATAAAATCGCGAGCCCAAACAGGCTTCTCTTAACAAGCCTGGGACTCGGTGCTCGGATAAAACCGCGACCCGAAACAGGCTTCTCTTACAAGCCTGGGACTCGGCGCTCGGATAAAACCGCGACCCGAAACAGGCTTCTCTTACAAGCCTGGGACTCGGCGCTCGGATAAAAGCACGAGCCCAAACAGGCTTCTCTTGCAAGCATAGGACTAGGCGCTCGGATAAAAACGCGAGCCGAAACAGGCTTCTCTTACAAGCCTGGGACTCGACGCTCGGATAAAAGCGCGAGCCCAAACAGGCTTCTCTTGCAAGCATCGGACTCGGTGCTCGGATAAAAGCGCGAGCCCCAAACAGACATTCAAACCGTCTCTCCCGAGAACATGTGCAGGAGCTCGGCGTCGACCCCGAGCAAGGCGGGTGTCCTCTCCGAGGTTACCGCGACCTTGACACTCGGCGGCGACGCTCCGCTATGCCTGCAATTGCCTTTCTCACCGGTATGGGGGCTCGGCATCCGTCCCTCGCTCGGTTTGGCCTCCTCGGAGGCCATCAACCGATGCGCAAGGCGACAACCGCCAGCCACGCCCGCACCGTCTCTCCCGAGAACATGTGCAGGAGCTCAGCGTCGACCCCGAGCAAGGCGGGTACCCTCTCCGAGGTTACCGCGACCTTGACACTCGGCAGCGATGCTCCGCTATGCCTGCAATTGCCTTTCTCACCGGTATGGGGGCTCGACATCCGTCCCTCGCTCGGTCTGGCCTCCTCAGAGGCCATCAACCGATGCGCGAGGCGACATCCACCAGCCACGCCCGCACTGTCTCTCCCCGAGAATATGTGCAGAAGCTCGGCGTCGACCCCCGAGCAAGGCGGGTGCCTTCCCCAAGGCACAGCGACCTTGACGCTCGGCGGCGACCCTCCGCTACGCCTGCAATTGCCTTTCTCACCGGTATGGGGGCTCGACATCCATCACTCGCTCGGTTTGGCCTCCTCGGAGACCATCAACCGATGCACGAGGCGACGTCCGCCAGCCACGCCCGCACCGTCTCTTCCTGAGAACATGTGTAGGAGCTCAGCGTCGACCCCCGAGCATGGCGGGTGCCTTCCCCAAGGCACCGCGACCTTGACGCTCGGCGGCGACCCTCCGCTGTGCCTGCAATTGCCTTTCTCATCGGTATGGGGGCTCGACATCCGTCCCTCGCTCGGTTTGGCCTCCTCGGAGACCATCAACCGATGCACGAGGCGACATCCGCCAGCCACGCCCGCACCGTCTCTTCCCGAGAACATGAGCAGGAGCTCGGCGTCGACCCCTGAGCATGGCGGGTGCCTTCTCCAAGGCACCCCGACCTTGACACTCGGGGGCGACCCTCAATCGCCACCGCAACTGGTTCCCTCACCAGGTGTTGAAAAAATTTCTCATTAAGGTTTAGGGCGTCCGCCTTCGGCAGACGCCCTGAGCCTCGAGTCGGATTATCGACCACCCTCTCACCCGCGAACAACTCGGGGTTTACGGCTTTTCCAAACCAAAACCCCGAACTGTTCGAGGGTGGCAGGGGGCCACCGACCCGCTGCTCTCCCCATTCCGGAACATGCGCCCCCGGCGTTCGAGCTTTTCAGCTGACCCTCCTCTCGCCCAAGAACAACTCGGGGTTTGCGGTTTTTACAGACCCGAAACCCCGAATTGTTCCCGGACGACAGAAGCGCCATCAAGCTTCGGCTCTCCCGACCCTCTAAATGATCGGTGGGCCCACCGCTCACCAACGAACAACCTGGGGTCTCACGACCATGACGGTCTGAACCCCGAATAGTTCGAGGGTGATCGGTGTGCCTCCGATCCGAGGTACTCGGGAATATTATTTTCTATGGGCGCCACCTTTGGCAGACACCCGAGTCAGAGGACTCACTGCATGACAACTGACAAGGGGAGTGGTGATTATATAGCCCACAGAGACCCTCATTTATTGTGCCTGGGAATATGAAACGGCGGAAGGCGAAACGTCGCCATAAATGTTCATCGGAATGCGAAACGTCGCAATTAATGGCGCAGTCGCATCAGTTGCGACCCTTCGTAGATTTCACAACCGGGCACCTTCGGCACCCGAGGCAAACAAGGATCCGAGAAACAAATGTTCTTATTGATTACTCATTGATTGCTCACTGCTTACAACTCGACGAACGTCAATACAAATACAATGAAAAAACTCAACTCACTCGCACTCGGCGGGGAACTCAAATTCAGGGCTCTTATTACGTTCGGTTGGGCCGATCATTGAAGACACCCCCATCACCGAGCTCCCAGCGTCATCCGACTGGGCCTCAACCAGCGAGAACGGCAACGACCGCCCCGGGGTGGAGTTGCTCGCCTCTTCAACTAGGCCCGCACCCAAAATGAGCTTCAGCCGACGAACCTCCAATTCTTTCTCCACGACGGCCTTGCGAAGAAAAGACTCCGAAGCCGAGCGCCCACTAGAGGTGTTCGAAGCCGACCAGTCCGTTTTGATGACCCACCAGTCCCGGTCGGCAACGATTTTTCTCAAACGAGCCACCTCTAGGCCGAGCTCTCTTGACTTGTTCAGAAAATAATTCTTGGCGGCCTCTCGGTCCCGAGCCAACTTATGTTGACGAGCCAAAGTCTATCAAAAGAAAAACAGACATCACAAAAATGCAAGTGTCGAAGGGTCGGAACAAAAAGTCTATTTCATTTCATCTCAAAATTTTGGTACAAAAAGTTGCGGGGGCCAGTCCGCCGAAGGCATTTACATCAAAAAAGTATAAAAACAAAAACATCTAGTCTTGGGGGTCGAGTTGCACCTCTTCATCGCCGTGGCCTTCTTCGCCACCATCACCACCAGGGGTCTGAGGCAGGTCCGGTTTCCATCCGAAGCTGAGGTGGTCGACGCTGCACTCGGGGTAGATATACTTGAAGTGGGACTTGGCCTGCTCATACGCCTCATCTTGCGCCGCCACCAAAGTCTCCCCCAAGACACCCTCCAAATCCTCCATGACCTTCTTCGCCTTGTCCATCTCAGCCACCTCGGCCACGACCTTCTTCAGCAGGTCCTCCCGGTCCTACTTGTGAATCTTTACAAGAGACTCTAACTGAGCCTCGTGAACGGTCACTTGATCCCGAACCTCCTTCAGGTCGTCCGTCGCCGTATTTAGCTCCCGAAGGAACTTCTCCGACTGCTTCCGCTTGTAGAGAATTTCCTTCTCCAGGCACTTATGGACGTGCTGGCCGTGGAGCATCGCCTGTTTCAAAGAGACCAATATTAGTGACAATTATAAATCAAGTCAACAAACAGACCTCGACCGACTTACCGAGAGATTGGCTTGGGCCCATCGCATGTACGCCTGGTCGGCCGTCTGAGCCGCCAGGGCCATCCCATCACGATCGGTGATGGCCTTCGAGACGAACTCCATCGAAACGGGTCCGTCGAGGATAGTGTCCCCCTTCAAAATCGACCAGTCGGGGACAAAAGGCATTGTCGCCATCCTCCCCACCAGCTCTGCGGCGGTCGGTCGAACCGGAGGAAGCTGTTGCGACGGCACTTCCACTGTCTTCCCCAAGCCGCCTGCCGCGTCCCGAGCCGATCTCGTCGAGTGGGAGTGGTGCTGGTGCTGCTTCTTCTGCTTCTTGGCAGGCGATTGCCCTTCGGGCGCTGGAGGGGGCACCTGCGAGGTCCCTCCGGCTTGCGGAGCCTGGGCAGCCAACTTCTTCTTCTCGGCAGCAAGACGATCCTGCTCTTCTTTCTTTTTCTTCTCCTGCCTCGTCATCTCGGTCGTGGCGAGCAGAATCTTCTTGGCTTGCGCCTGTTGTGCCGACATCCCTACAACAAGATAAGAAAAAAAGGGCTAAACGTTAACACGAAGGCAGAAAGATGAAAAAATAAGGAAAAAAACATACTAGGGTCGGCAGGACTCAGTCCGGCCCTCGCTAGGTAAACTTCGGTCACCCGGGGCCATGAGATGCTGTGACCCCCGACTATCTCATCAACCATCCCCCACTCCCGGGCAGATAACTCGCTCCTCTTCGGAGGCTTGCGCTTCGGCTTCACGAAGCTCCACTGAGTCGGAATATCCCACAATCCTTCGGTCTTCACAACAAAGTACTTATCCCTCCAAAGCTTAATCGAATCCGGGTGGCCGTGCACAACTTTCTTGTTCGGCCTCGGCATGAAGTAGAATATGCCCTCAATATCTCCGAGCGAACCAATACCGAAGATAGCCCGGAAGTAGGAAAGCCTCGGCTTCACCCCCTTCTCTTGGCACTTCAGGATGAAACAGATAAGGTGCTTCCACGAGTTGGGGCCGTATTGCATGGGGGACAGCTCCGCCCAGTTCAAGACCCTCTTTACAAAAGGGTGCAGAGGCAGCCTCAGTCCCGAGATGAAGGCGTCCTCTGGAAATATGCAATAGCCCGGAACCAACACTGTCGTGGGGCGAATACCTGGGCTCGGTAGTAGAAGCTCGTACTCCCTCGGAATGTAGTAAGCGGCCCTGATGATATTGAGATCCTTTTAACCTTGATATTATAGATTAAACTTGAGGCATGGTTTGTGTCATCCTCTTCATAATTTAATCTTTATTTTCTTGATCGATGAGTAGACTATTCAAACAAATCAATATTTGAGCATGGCCATGCATTTCATAGTCTCACTCAAACAAGAGGCCAATAATATCACTCCTATAAATAGGAGGGTTAAATCCCATTTAGATCATTCATATCTCTCACATGATTCATAATATACCCAACAACCATCTTTATCATTACCCGGTTAAAGATAACTTTTGATGAAATCAAAGTATATTAATTCTCATGTAGAACTATAATGATTTCAGGTCTAAAGATCATTACACCATTATCACTGTGAGATTTCTTATGACACTATTTATAATCTTCCATGTAGAATCTCACGGTGGGTCAGTCCAGTACACTGTACTCTTACATGTACCTATGCATTGACTTTAGCATCTCTATACTAATGACCAATGAGATATGGTCATCAGTCAATCAACATACTAGTCTCGATGTATTATTATTGTCCTTATAATAATAATACTCGACTAGGGACATTTAAGAATATGATACTCTTAACATATATAATCTCATGTTCAAATCTCATATTTGAATCTATATAATTTGTATCATATTCTAAGGACATTTATTATGCTAACATTTATAACGCAGTAAATAAAGACATAATAAACTTATATTTTAATAATCACTAAAACATAATTACATAATAGCGTTTCTAAAACTCTAATGTATTGTCTCTAGGGCACCTACACTAACAGTTAAAAGTTGAAAAATGATGAGTAAGAATGTAAATAAAGAAATGAGAGGAGGATGTGGGTTTTTATAGAGGAGAACGACTTCTCGATTTTCGCAAATAAAGATCTAGCCGTTGGATCTTATCTGGCAAGATCCAACGACCGCCAAGATCTAAACCAACTTAGATCTTCGCGCCATGACGTCAGCAAAAAGGCGTGAGATTACCACACTACCCCTCCCAGTTTTCTCGACAGGAAAAATATCACCAAGATAGAGGACTCAGAGCTCGGATGATAATTCGAGCTATACAGCTTTTTCACCTCTAAAGTGGGGCTCGACGCTCGGATCGAATCTCGAGCCATACAAGGTTGGGCTCGGAGCTCGGATGGAAATTCGAGCCATGCGGTCTTTTCCTCTCCGTTGCCGCTCGACGCTCGGATCGAACCTCGAGCCAGTCCGCCTTCCCTCTCTCAGATTGGAGCTCGAAGCTCGGATAAGAACTCGAGCCATGCGGTCTTTCCTCTCTCGGTTGCCCCTCGACGCTTGGATCTAATGTCGAGCCAGTCACCTTTCTTTTCTTCGATGGGGGCTCGGAGCTCGGATGATAATTCGAGCCATGCGGTCTTTTCCTCTCAGTTGCCACTCGACGCTCGGATCGTATCTCGAGCCATACAAGCCTTTCTTTTCTCAGATTGGGGCTCGAAACTCGGATAAGAAATCGAGCCATGCGGTCTTTCCTCTCTGGGCTGCTGCTCGACGCTCGGATCGAACGTCGGGCCAGTCGCCTTTCCTGTCTCAGGTTGGGGCTCGGAGCTAGGATGAAAATTCGAGCCATGCGGTCTTTTCCTCTCTCCGTTGCCGCTCGACGCTCGGATCGAAAGTCGAGCCAGTCCGCCTTCCCTTTCTCAGATTGGAGATCGGAGCTCGGATAAGAACTCGAGCCATGCCGTCTTCCCTCTCTGGCCTGCCGCTCGACGCTCGGATCTAATGTCGAGCCAGTCACCTTTCCTTTCTTCGATGGGGGCTCGGAGCTCGGATGATAATTCGAGCCATGCGGTCTCTTCCTCTCTCCGTTGCCGCTCGATGCTCGGATCAAATCTCAAGCCATACAAGCCTTTCCTGTCTCAGATTGGAGCTCGGAGCTCGGATGGGAACTCGAGCCATACAAGCCTTTGCCTTCTCAAGTGGACATCTCCCCTCTCAAGTGGGGCTCGGAGCTCGGATCGAACCTCGAGCCAGTTCGCCTTCCCTCTCAGATTGGGGCTCGGAGCTCGGATAAGAACTCGAGCCATGCGGTCTTCCTCTCTCCCAGTTGCCGCTCGACACCCGGATAGGAACTCGAGCCGTGCGGTCTTTCCTCTCTCAGTTTCCGCTCGACGCTCGGATCGAATGTCGAGCCAGTCACCTTTCCTTTCTTCGATAGGGACTCGGAGCTCGGATGGAAATTCGAGCCATGCGGTCTTTTCCTCTCTCAGTTGCCGCTCGGAGCTCGGATCGAATCTCGAGCCTGGCCGCCTTTCCCTTCTCGAGTGGGACTCGGAGCTCGGATCGAAGCTCGAGCCACGGTGCCTCCCCCTTCCCCATTCAGGGCTCCGATCTACTAACCTCCCTTAGGTCACAGCCACCGGCCTCTCACACTCGACGAACGAACCCCAAGGGAGGGCCTCGACGACCCCTCGCTCTTCCAACTAGCGAGGCGGCCGTCTGCTGACCCCTGGAGTTCGTCCACCGACCCCTCACGCTCGACAATCGACCCCTGAGGGCCTGACGACCCCTCGCTCGTCCAACTACCGAGACGGTCATCTGCTGGCCCCTAGGGTTCGTCCATCGACCCCTCACGCTCGATAATCGACCCCAGAGGGCCTGACGACCCCTCGCTCGTCCAACTACCGAGACGGTCGTCTGCTGACCCCTGGGGTTTGTCCACCGACCCCTCACGCTCGACAATCGGTCCCTAAGGGCCTCGATGACCCCTCGCTCTTTCAACTAGCGAGGCGGTCGTCTGCCAACTCCTCACACTCGCCCAACGAACCCTGCGGAAGGGCCTCGACCTCCCGCCTTTTCGAGCCGGCGCGACGATCGTCCGCCGACCCTAGGGGCTCGCCGCCGAGCCTCTGGCCTCGTCACCGACCCCCGAGCCGCAAAAACACTAATGACTCTCTTACTCCGCCACACAGCCTCCCGCGCAAACTCCCAAGAGGGATCCATTACTCCTGACCCCTGGCCTCTTTAAGGAAAAGCACAGACCCTACCTTCTCACCCCGACGTCTGCTCTTCCCTCAGAGGCAAAGAGTCGCTCCTACACGACTGGATCACCCAGCCCTACAGGAGCGTGGGGCTTGTGATATGGGTCAGAAATAGCGTGGCCCATCCTGGACCACTGGATCCCCTCAGAGATGCGCGCCCCATCTGATCCTTCTGATCTGCCACGTCATCATCGGAAAACTGCTCGGAACACGACCACGTCAGACCGGAAACCACTCTGGCGTCTGCCACGTCAGCCCTATACCGCCCGGCTTTCCACCGCTTCAGCCACTCAGGCAACCGGGTCCAGACCCGGCCCCAAACGGGTCTGGACCCGATTGGCTTCCCCTATAAATACCAGACCTTCCCCCCTGCCTACAGGTAATCAAACTTTCCCCACTAAAACCCTAGTTACTGTTGCTCTTATCTTAAGTGACTGACTAGATCGTCGGAGGGTCTGCCACCGGAACCAACACCGGTGTTTCTAGACCGTCTGCAGGTACACAAGATCTCAGATCCGAGCCCAGCCATCCACCCCACTCCAAGCCCGTCGTAGGTATCGCTCGGCCAGCAGAGGGTCGTCTGACCAGCAGCTTTCTCCTTCAATAAAAATCGAGTAAGAACTCACACCTGGTGCATCCACACGTCTCCCAAAAACAAACCGCATCACTTACCTTATTGTTATTCATTTGATTAAACTTGTATCCCAGGCTTTTGACCCGTAACTACTATTTGTTTTCTCAGAGTTGGTTATTATGTTGGACTATTGAATGTTTAATTCCAGTTGTCATTTATGTGATTATGATTATCTGTGTGGTTGTGATTATTCTCTTTTTGCATATTGTTGAGTTGAGACTGGTACAACTTATGAATGATGTTAATATCATTCACTGGGCCTTCGTCACGGGCTTGTATTCCCGTATTTTGGAAAGTGGGCCGTGACAGTAAATATTAGAATAATGGGATGAAAATCCCGACGGCAACGGTAACGATCGCAAACCAAGCAAACATCGATGTGACGATCACGATCAGGTACGGATTTGGATGACGATCGACGATCAAGTTCAAGATCAAGCAACCAACGATCGAGATCAAATATCGAGATCAAGATTTAAGACTGAGCGATCGAGATGAAGACGGTCAAAACGATCGGCGGTCGAGATCCAGCAATCTCCACATGATCAAGGGCCGAGATCAAAAGATCAAGGATCACGATTCGATCATGATCATGATCAAGGGTCCATATCGAAGATGCACTCCACCACTGCAAACGGTAATAGAGTAGTAGCGGCAATGGCGATAGCGGCTTCGATGGCGGAAGCCGGCTGTGGTGGTGACCGCAAGTGGCTATAGCGGTCGCGACTGGGGAGGCGATGGTGAGGGCGGCACGATGCAGTGACTGGGGGTAGCTCGGGGGACAGGACAGTCGAGGTGATGAAGATGGTGGAGGGTTAGGGTGACGGCAACAATGGTGGCTCGAAGATGTTGACGGCGGGCGATGGGTTCGATGACGATGATAATGGTGGGGCATTGGGCGAGGTGAAGTCGACGAAGTTCCTCTATTTTGGAAGCGAAACAGAGGAAGAGCGGTGGCTTCGATGACTGCAGACAAGGAGGCGAGCTGAGTTGGTGGAGCTTCGACTGGAGGAATGCGCTGCGACGGGGATGAAGATGGCAATGGGTGCTGGTTGATCCAATTCTTAATTTGGATCAGGTACTGTAGCTACTGAAGAAGTTGCTGAGGAGTTCGAATGCCAGTTGTTGCATATCGGTCCTGTAGATTGCTCGTATCAGTCCTTAGTGAATAATAATCTTACAGGGTTGTAATTGTAAAAGAGACATTTCTGTAAACCCGTGCTTTGTATGTGATGAGTTGGGTATAAATAAACCCATTTGTAACAGAGTCAGATATGAATAGAAATCACTCTTTTGAGTCCCCTGTTCATCATCTCCTTCCTTCTCTCTTCTTGATTCGAACTAGTGTTTGTAGAATCGAATGGAGAGAAGACGGCACGCTGCGATTCCAGTCGCCGCGAGAGATCGAGCTGGAACAATGGTATCAGAGCTTCACGATCCTGCGAGGACGACGACCAAATTCGACAGTAAGATCGACAGTTTGCAGAACCTTGACTATGGATTTTGATCCAAGGTCGGTTCAAAGAACCAAACAGCGAGGAGTTCCATGATTACGGTGTCGAACTCCATAAGTTGTCCGATCTTGAATGGCTATCGATCGTCGAGTCTCGTCACCGGCGTAGGAGCTTGGAAATTCGTCACAATGGGTTTGTTGACGGTGGTGGGGGTTATTCTTCACCTCGATATTATCGACAATCGTTTCCACGGCAGCAATTTCCTGATGGAATCTTCGATCAAGAAGTTGATCAAGAACTTGAAGGGAGATTTGATCGATTGGAGCGTTGGCTTCAAGATTCACAACCACACTTCCAAAGGAGGCGTATGGGAACAACTTCAAGATTGGATGGTTATGGTGAAGAATCAGGTGTTCGATTTCGGAACCATCAAGAATTCCGTAGGGATGAAGAACATGATGATTATGATCAGTGTAGATTTGAGCAAAGAAATCAAGAATCAAGATTCGGTCAAAATCAAGAATCAAGATTCAGTCGAGATCAAGAACCAAGATTTGAAGGCTATAGCCAAGATGCAGATGATCAAAAACTGAACCTCCATGTTCGATTCTGACAATATAGAGAAGAGAGAAAATCATATCAGTATCAAGAAACCCCCTATGGATGTAGAAGATCAGAGGAGCATTGGATGTATGAAGATAGTGAAGAAGATTTGGAAGGTAATGATTGTTCTTGGCGAACGCCAGCTGTTCGACAAAATGCATGTGAGAAATCAACATCAACCAAGAAATCACAGAGTAGGTATCTTTCTCTCCATCTGCGACATGATGCGTCGATGACTTTACCATCACCTACAAGATCACATGATGTGAGGGGGCAACCAGCAATGAGGTTCAGGCAATGCACACCAAGTGTTGGGTTAAATTCCCAAGAGAATTCAGAGTTGTTAAGAAATGATCCAAGGCTCACAGTCAAGGTTTCAAAGCTCCCAGCCACTGATTCAGTGCTCAATTGTGATACTGAGAAGTCTCAAGGATAAGAGAATGTTGTTATATAGACTAAAATAGCTGCATCCAGGACAGGAAGAGAGCAAGGATTGTGTTCAAAAGCATGAGAGAATGAGGTTTCAAATTCCAAGTCACAGGAAGGGATAACCTAGCCAATGATTAAGAAGGAATTAATATCTCAATATGGGCCTACTGAGTTGAGTGATCTTGAAGCTTCATCGTATCAGCTACATCAAACAGGTCTCTATTCGATTCTAGATCGGTTTAGCACAAAGTTGCAATCTATTAGGTCAGAGAGGAGGAGGAACATGGAGAAACTGGACTCTTTGTTAAAGGAAGTATCTACAAAGATTTTTCAGTCTGGAGGTATAGACAGCCCTCTGGTTAAATGACAGAGATCTAGAATGTGCATTGGTATCAAGGCTTCACATAAATCTGTACTTCCTGGAGGTATTGTTCTGAGTGTCAGTAGCTCAGGAGCTACTTACTTTATGGAGCCAAGAGAAGCAGTTGAGCTTAACAACATGAAAGTTAGGCTTTCAAATGCTGAGAGAGCTGAAGAATTGACAGTTCTGGGCTCCCTCACTTCCGAAATAGCAGTTTCGGAAAGAAAGATTAGGCATTTGATGGAGAAGATTTTGGACTTGGATCTTGCTTGTGCTAGGGGTGCATATGCAGTGGGGAAATGGTGTATGTCCAGTTTCCAGTGAGACCCATGTGAGAGGAGCATATGAATGGGAGATTTTATCTGTAGATAACAAAGGAGGAACTCATTTAGAAAGTAATGTTGACCTTCCACCAGTTCCAATACATATTGTCAAGGATCCTTCACTGCTTCCAGTCGAATTTATTAATCCCTCGACTAAGAAGCCACTGGTGATTGGTTTTGATTGTGAAGGCATTGACCTTTGTCGAAATGGGGCTCTCTGTCTAATGCAGTTTGCATTTCCAGATGCTATCTACTTGGTTGATGCTGTTGAAGGTGGAGAGGCACTAGTTCAAGCCCACAAGCCTGCACTGGAGTCTAGTTACATTACAAAAGTCATTCATGATTGCAAACGGGATAGTGAGGCTTTATATTTTCAGTTTGGAATCAAACTACACAATGTTTTAGATGCTTAGATTGCATATTATCTGATAGAGGAACAAGAAGGGAAAAAACGAGCTCCTGCTGACTACATATCTTTTGTTAGCCTTCTCGCTGATCCGCGATATTGTGGTGTATCATATCTTGAAAAAGAAGAAGTGTGCATTCTTCTAAGGAAGGACCCTAAGTTTTGGACTTACAGGCCAATGTCCGAGATGATGATCCGTGCTGCTGCAGTTGATGTCCGTTTTATCCTGCATATATATCACAAAATGATGGAGAAGTTAAATGAGAAATCCTTATGGCATCTTGCAATTCATGGATGCCTCTACTGTAGATGTTTCTGCATGACTGATAATAATTCTACAGATTGGCTGCCTCTTTCCCCTCTTCCAGAAAAGCTAGTAACTGAAGGATATGCTCCTGAAGAAGAGATACTGTCTGCGTAACACGTTCCTCCTAGCACAAGGCAGTCAATGCTATTTAGTGCAACATTTCCAAATTAGATACAACGGCTAGCTTCAGACTTCCTATTGAATTACATATTTTTGGTTGTTGGGAGAGTTGGATCAAGCACAAATTTAATCACCCAAAGGGTTGAATATGTTCCTGATCTGGATAAGAGAAACCACCTAATGGATCTTCTTCATGCAGGAAAAGTGAATGGAACTCAGGGAAAGCATTCTTTAACATTGGTTTTTGTTGAAACAAAACGAGGAGCAGATTCATTAGAGAACTGGTTGTGTGTGAATGGCTTTCATGCTACAGTTATACATGGAGATCATCTTCAGCTTTCTCTAACAGTACAAGGTGTCAAAGCTAGTTGGAAGATTACTGGAATTTGTACTGGAGATTCCCGAATTTCCACGACCTCCTGGAATATCCTTTCATGGGGGAAGTATTGATCCAATTCTTAATTTGGATCAGGTACTGTAGCTACTGAAGAAGTTGCTGAGGAGTTCAAATGCCAGTTGTTGCGTATCGGTCCTCTAGATTTCTCGTGTCAGTCCTTAGTGAATAATAATCTTACAGGGTTGTAATTGTAAAAAAGACATTTCTGTAAACCCTTGCTCTGTATGTGATGAGTTGGGTATAAATAAACCCATTTGTAACAGAGTCGGATATGAATAGAAATCACTCTTTTGAGTCCCCTGTTCATCATCTCCTTCCTTCTCTCTTCTTGATCCGAACTAGTGTTTGTAGAATCGAATGGAGAGAAGACGGCATGCTGTGATTCTAGTCGCTGCGAGAGGCCGAGATGGAATACTGGCATGGCAGAGTGACTCGATAGAGAAGACGATGGGGCGATGACTGCGGTAGAGTAGTCGATGGTTCAGGAGATGAAGAGGATGGGAAGGTGAGGTGATGGCAATGGCGGAAGGTCGAGCTCGGGGGTCTTCGACAGAGTGAAGCGAGGCGACTGGATGGCGGTGGTGCAGTCGAGGGCAGGGGCCGGCTGCGCTCGACAAGGGGCAGTCGACAGTGGGTTCGAGCGGTAGGCTTGAGGTGGAAGAGGATGAGCGATAGGGGGATGAAGACGATGGCAGGGTGAGCGGGGTGGACTCTGGCAATGGCGAGAGTGCGTTGGTGGGTTGGCGACGAGGATGGAGGACGACGGCTCGAAGCGACGAGGTGCTCGTCGAGTGAAGGAGGAAGACGAATGGGGAGACTCTGTTTTCGTTTTGAACAGTAGAAGAGGAAGGAAGGTTGGGAGAGAAAGAGACGGGAGGGGTTTAATATAAAATATATTATAATATTATAATAAAAGGGGGAGTTAGTGGGATGTGGGGGGTTACAGGATCACACTTAATGAGATTATGGGGGAATCAATAGGTTGATTATTAGGGTAAAAGAGATAGTGGGGTAGTTATTAGGTAGTGAATAGGAGAGAATGTGGGGATTTGGCTATTGGTGATTATTTGGTAGACTAGGATTTGGGTTAGAATCCAATAGGAGATGGGCTAAAATTTGGGCTTCAAATTAAATAATTAAATAATACAATATAGGTAAAAATCAGTGGGCTTTAACAATAATAATTATAGTAATAACGTTGGACTTTACAATAATAATAATAATATTAATAATAATAATGATATGCATCAAAATAGAATTTGAGATTAACAAGTTCATTAAAATCCAAACAGGAATAATATAAAATATAATAGTTGATTAACTAAAAATAGAAAATATATCGTTATACAAAGTGAATATAATTGTCGATTATAAAACACTTAGTAAAAGATCCGAATCGAATTTAGCCCAAAATAGATTTATAATTAATCAAAATACAAAAAATATTCAGGAAATACGTATTTACGGAAATGGGGGTTATAGTACTTATAAATGGAGTGGGGGTAAAGTTCATAAACTCCAAACAAGGTTTCAAGCAAGGTGACCCTCTCTCGTCAATGCTTTTTATTTTAGCTGTGGATGTTCTTGCTCGGATGCTTTTTTGTGGTCGACGAAACAGTTCCTTCTCTTTACTCCCCCTTAGGGGATCCCTATCCAATCTGGTAGTGCTCCGAATTGCTGATGATACCCCTCGATTCTGTAAAGGAGATGAACAAGAAGTCCTTAATCTCAAAGTTCTTCTCTATATATTCGCAAATGTTTATGGTTTGGCTATCAACTTCAACAAGTCTTCTTTAATTTATTTCAGCAGTTCTAGGGTAAAGCTCCATGCATTCTCAAGCATTCTGGGCTGCAAGCAGGAGAAGCTCCCTATTAGCAATCTTGGACTGCCGTTGACTAGAGGTAAGTTGAGAAAATATTGACAACCACTCATTCTCAAGATTGAAAGAAGACTCTCAGTGTGGAAAAGCAAATTGTTGTCCAAAGGAGGAAGGCTTGTTCTTATAAATTCAGTGCTCAGTGCCCTGCCAGTTTACTTTGCCTCCTTTTTCAAGCTCCCACTTTGGGTGATTAGAAGAATTGATCAAATTAGAAGCAAATTTTTCTGGAGTGGGACGGATACAGATGCATGAGGGACATCATGTATGCAATGGAAGAAGATATGCCAACCTAAGCAGCAGGGGGGCTTGGAATTCTTGAGTTAAAGGTCTTTAACGAGGCTCTTCTCCTCAAATGGTGGTGGAAGATCGTCTCATTTGACTCTCTTGTAAGTCAGACCCTTAGATCCTTATATTACAGTGCCATTTCATATAGCTTTGGATGCCCTGCTCAAGCCTCAAATTTCTGGAAGGGAGTCTTTCAGCTTAAGGACCAGTTCATGCAAAATATTAATTGGAAGCTTGGAAATGGCGACCTGATCAAATTCTAGACATCCAGATGAATTGATGGTAACAATATCTCCTCAATGTGTCCTGCTTTAATAGTTGCTGCATGGAACCTCGAAGCAACTATCTTATCCCAAGAAGTATGGATCAACAACATTTGGCATTGGAGGCCACGTTTTCACTGTGCCTCTACCCCTATCCTGAGAGCAGAAAGGGAGAGACTGTTAGAACTCATAGCTGACAGTCATTCATCAGACTCCAAAGATAGTCCTTCATGGAGGCATACTGCAGCAGGCGCGTTCACTATCAAGCCAGCTTACAACCTCTTTATCTACTCTGGTCTCAGATCACCATTCTAAAAAGCAACTTGGGCATCTGTAGCGCTTCTGAAATGCAAAGTCTTCATCTGTCAGCTGAGTTGGGAAAAGATTAACTCCAAAACTTTTCTGTGTTCCAAGGTTGGGAGACCCGACATGCACAGCTTGTGCATGTCCGTTTGAATCAACCTTCCATATTTTCTTTGAATGCCCCATTGCCGCAACCACCTGGACCTTCTTCACCACCCTTTTTCACATACACACAATGCCCCTGAACATACATGAATGCTTCTCATCATGGTGTTTTGGATCACACTCGCACTGACATGTATGATACCTCATCACAATTGCTATTTGTTGGAGTATCTGGCTAGCTAAAAATGATCACATTTTTTCTTCAAAACTAGTTCCACCTGAAACAGTTATTTCTAATGCAAAATTTTGGTTTCTTTCTTGACTAGATGGCTGCGACAGTGACAAGAAGAAGGAGAAACTTATGCAGGAGGTGGAGAATGCAGGATCTAAGGAAGTTCTATTCAAAGCAGGAGTTCACGGTGTCGATCTTGCAGGCAGTGGGGAAGATAGTAATTCAGGGTGATTTAATAACCCTATGATGGTGAACTAATATGATTTTGTGTCTCTTTTTGAGCCTGGGGCTGTTGTTATGTGTCTTTTACTTTCCTGCATAATCTGAAATTAGGATATTTCTGTTTGGGTTGAGCGATCCTTAGACTGGCTGTTTGAATTCTATTAAGGCTGAACACCAAGAGTTTAAGTCTAGTTGAGGTGTAAGACAAACGTCCGCTGCCATCTCTTTGACTTAACTCAAGGTACGAAAGCTCCAAATAGAATTACTTTTTGTAGCTGTATCGGATCGAGCTCAAGCTTTTGTGGATATGTACTATCGTTCCCTCAATATATATAATATGATTTTTGTGAGGTAAGACCTTATCCTACCTTTTACCCCCCCCCCCCCCCCCCCCAAAAGGAAAAAAAAGGATGGACATCAGCCATCATCCTATTACAGGAAGGAGGTCATAGCAAAACCAACATACTTGCATGAAACAACAAGAGAGCAGAAAAAACCTAAGGAGGCAACACCTTCTGTCACTAACGTCCAGAGCCAGGTAAAAACAAACAAAAAATACAACACCTCAGCCGAAAGACACGACTCCGACCAGCAATGGTTCCCAACAAACACCCAAGCTCGCTTTATTAAATTACTTGGTCAAAGCCTCAGAAGATACATAGTAATTTAGTTAACATGATAGAATGCATGCCGAAATTAATTTCAGATGGTATCATGCAAAATTAGAGGTGGATCACATCATTGTTACATGTGCACCCTTGCGAAATCTTCATTAAATATGTAGGATTATACATAATTTGAATTGTTAGATATTATAGTCCCACATTGGGTATTGTGCTATTTCTATATTTGGTTTACTTCTATATATAAGAGATATTGTACTCAGTTATTTCTCAATTCAATAATCAGTATTGTTTTCATCTCTCTGATTTATCTTAACATGGTATCAAAGCCAATTATACAAATTTTCTATTCTGAAATTTCTCCATAAAAAAAATCCTCAAATTCTAACAGCCAAAAAAAGAAGAAAAAAAAGAAGAAGAAGAAGAAGCAGCCACCACAGCGACGTCATCATCATCGTCGTCCATCCCCGAATCCTCTAGAAATCCTCATCGGCCTCCTCCCCATCCCGAAACCTAGCTGACTCCATCATTGACGACAGCCATAGCCTCCTCCCTTCCTCGTCCCGCACCCTAGCCGATCTCCATAGCCACAATCACCCTGAACCCATCATCATTGTCATCCTCGCACTCCTCATCGCTTACCCTCCTCAGCCTTTGCAACCATCCACCGCCCTCCACTGTCGTCACCAACCCTAGCCGCCACTCCCCTCCACTGCTTTCAATCCCCTCCATTATCGTCACCAACCCTAGCTGCCCTTACCCCGCCCTCTCCCACCTCAAACCCTAAACCCTACTTTATTTCTCTTCTAAACCCTATTACCCGAAACCAAATCCACATGCAACTCCTAATGTAACTCCTATTTTCCGTATTTGTATTTTTATACTGTATTTTGCCCTATTGTACTCTTTTATCAATTTGAGATCCTGTATTTCGTTTCCATTCGAATAAAATCACTAATTTGTTCCGACTAAATTTTTGGCCCTTTTATCTAATTCAATTGTGTATACTCTTTGTGTCATTCTTCATGAAGAATGAGCTGTTCTATGTGATTCATCTCTTTATTCTCCATTTTAATACATTTTGACTAATTCTCCAGTTGGATCCCACTCAAAACGGATACCCTAATACCCAAAAAACCGAAAACCCTATCTATTTAAACCCCTAAACCTAACCCCTACCCCTATACTGTATTAACCCAAACCCCCGCCGCTCTCCTTCTTCAACCTTCCGCTTCTTTCTCCTCTCGCTTTCGAAACCCAATTCCCAGCCTTCGATCGCCCGTCCACCACCTCTAACCCACGCCTTCGTCTCCCTCACCATCACCTCCAACCATAATCCCGTCGTCCATCATCACCACCACCACCGCCATCACATATTCACCATCGAACCCAACTCCTCCATTACCATCGCCATTGCCCCACTCAACTCTCCACCATTACTCCATCGTCGACACCATCATCTCCTTCCCCTCGACCTCCTCTCCTCTCCACCGTCAGCACCCTCCGTCGCATCGCCACACCACCGACCCAATTCCCCGCTCTCATCGCTCCCCTGTTTCGAAACCAGAAGCAGAGCATCGCCGTCGCGCCGCCACAGTCGCTTCCCGACCATCCGCCATCTCACGTCACCGCCGCCAGCATCGTAAGCCGCCACGTCACGTCGCAGTCGTCGCGCGAGACCTCGCCGTCTCTCCCTCTGTCTCGCTCCTTGTTTCGACGAAGAAGAAGGAGGCAGTTGACGGGATCGAAACTCAGGCATTAGATCGCATCAAGATTCGTGCACTCGAGCCTGATCTGATCGCTGTTCCCTATTCACCCCAGCAGATTCGAATCCGCTGTCCGCTGTTTGGATCAAACCCGGTGCGAGGGCACAATCTGATTGGCTGCGTTTCGGTGTTTTGCTATTTTGGCACAGCAAATCCTGAATGCTGTTTGCTGTTCTGGACTGATATGGTGCGGAGAAATTTCGCTCTATGGTTGATTTCTTGCACGTGCTTCACACGTGCTTTTGGGAGATTTTGCCCGGGGTTTTTCGATCCTGTTTTCTTTAATTAGCGAATCTAATCGTCGTCAATCAAGGCAAGTATTCCTCTTGTACACATTTTTGTTCTAGTACAAGCATTCCTTGAAAATACTACAAATAGTTAGAAATTGTGACTCCTCCTTGACTTGTCGTTGTTAATCAAATATTAATCCCCATCAATTTCATAATCTTAAGAGTCACAATAATTTCATTGTATTATATTACAACTACTTGGACTCATTTTATCCTCTGAACACATGGACACATGAAATTAAGGAGCCCTAGATTTGTAGACATATGTTATATCTTGTATTTGACGAACTTGTAACCATTTGGCTTGAAAAAAAATTATTACTTGCTGTTTTGACAACCATTATCCTGTTTATATCACACATTAACCTGGACGCCTAATAACAAAATTTCATGTAACCTATACTCGTAAGACATTTTCACATGTTGCTGTCCTGAATCTTATTATGCTGTTTTGACCCTTTTAACATCAGAATCCGAACCTGAGCCCTGAATAGAAAATGTAGCTCTAGATGTCTGGATGTTGATAGCCTCTGTAATTTTCGAATTCGGAGTCACGGTCTAAGAGTTATTGCAGTTTTACTGCAGCTGTGTCGGTAGACGCAGATTCGCAAAACTGCTGCACACCTTTACTTTACGAATTAATTTAACTATGTTAGCAACAAGCGTTTGACTTGAAATTTTATTTGCTGTTGCTGGACACCCTATAGGACATCTTCAATTTTTCCTAGAATTAATTAACATTATTTCAATACTATTTCACATGTATAAACTCAAATACACAATTTCTGCCTGAACACTTCAGCTGTGTAATTCGCTGTTTTGACGCATGTTACTACAACTTCCATGTACCTTAATTATATGCGTTGGAACCGGACAGGATTCTAGTTTCTAGATCTCCTGACGGATTCACTTTTGCTATTTCATAGCAACGGGAATCACAGTTTTAGTACAACAACATCGTGCTGTCCAGATTTGGGATTTTCGTTGTTCGTGTTATTCTTATTCATGTCGACCCTCGAATATGCCATATAATTACCCTAAAATTGTTCCATGTATATGACCCTGATTTCTTGACTTGTTTTGCACACATGTATGCTTGCTTGATAAAATAATAAAAAGTAAAAAGTCGGGGTTAAAAGAAAGACCATAGTGGTGGACAATATAGGTAAGTGTACTCGGAAGGGGGCCCGTGTTTCCCACTTGATACATGTCTCATGAACTAGTATATTATAAATTGATTCATGGACTAGTATATTATTAATCCATGAACTAGTATATATGTGATTCATGACTTGTCTTGCTATGACTCGACACATGAACTAGTTATATGATTACCCGATTCATGAGCATGAATTGCTTGATACTTGATACTTGATACCTGAGTACACCGCCCTATAGACTCTATTACTAGGCCTAAACGAAATTGTGTTGACTGTAGTAACCATGTAGTAAAAGAATAGATGCATGAAGTGCTACCTAGATAGTAATAACTACAAAACTTGATATATGAAACTTGAACTTGATACATGCTTACACGATACTTGACTACATGGTACATGAGACTTGATACTTGAATTTAATACTTGATACTTGTAACTCGATACTTGCTCACTTGATACTTGTATTTGACAACTTGACACTAGACTTAAGACTTGACACCCGACACTTACTAGATACTTGTCACTTGAGGTTAGATACCCCTACATGTACACTTGTCACTTGCTTCACCATTAGTGTTTGTTTACCCAACCTGGTCTCTTAAGTTGTCCTTCATGCTAGTTAATTCTTGAATCTCCATTACTTGTTGTAACCCTATTATATTCTTGATTCTAATTCTTATTCCACTTTACTTGTACTCATTTTTACTATTTGTGGCCCTAACTTGCACTAAGGGCCTTTATATATTAAGCAGACCTTGGTGACGAGCTACTCGCTGGAATTGGTGAGCAAAGGTTCTAGCCTTCAAGTGAAGAAAGGACTTGATTAGAATATTTGTTTTTCTTGAATTATTATTCTTTCTGTTTAAGAACTTGTAATGGGCTGATGTTCCCGAGTTTTAATTTGATCCAGACTTGAAAACTATTTGAATATTATTATTTGTTTCCAATTGTTTTTTGTTGCTTAATAAATTATTCATGCGTGCTTGGTTGTATATATATCTGTTATATTCTTGTTGTGATGCTGAGTTGATCATACAGCTTATGGATGATGTTAAAATCATTCGCTGGGCTTCGTCACGCGCTCGTATTCCATGTTTTTGGGAAGCGGGGCATGAAACCTAATACCCTATTACCCAAAACCCTATTACCCTATACTATTACCCGTTTTCTGTACTCGAAACCCAAACTCCCTAACCTGTTTTCTATTTTCCCCAAAAAAAAAAAATCAAAATCAAAATCAAAATAATAATAATAATAATAAAAATAAAAAAAACAAAATTTTACAGGTACACTGCTTGATGAAATATCAGTCTCTCCCACATATTTCCGCTTCCACCGACTTCCTCGCTGCAACTGCCTCCCGCCTCTCGTTCCTCCTCCAGATTCTAACAGCAGCAGCCCATCTTCATTCTACCTCCGGCCTCCTACCTTCTCCCAGCATCATTCCTCACCACACCCCACCTCTACTTCCGATACCGGTAGCACCGTCCTGCCCCCTATCCCGATCCAGACACTAGCAACATCTCCCTCTTCAATGTGCTCTCAGTCACAACAGTACTAGTCTTTCCCTCATTGCATTGCTTCTTCCCTTACATCCTCGGCCATGCATGTCACTCCAGTCTTACCATCTTCTGCTGATTGGGCTAATCTTCAGCACCTCACTCAGCTTGAACTACTGCTCATGGGTCAGTCTATCAATGCTAGTTCCTTTGCTCCTACATTCTCTGCTACTCCCGGTATGAATTCGTTCTGAATTTTAGATTCTGGTGCATCACATAATCTCACTAGTAATCAGACACTGTTCACCACCTACACTGCACTTCCCTCTCACTCTCCATCTCTACTCATAGCTGATGGCTCACCACTTCTCGTTACACACTCAGGGACAATTAGATCTCCCACTCTCACATTACCTTATGTTCTTTATGCTCCTTATTTATCCATGAACCTTATTTCTATTAGTGCATTGTGCGATTATGGTCTTATCGTTACTTTTGACTCTTTCGATTGTTCTATTACTGATTCATGCACCGGTGAGGAGTTTGGGCGTGCTAGTCGTCTGCGTCGTCTATATCATCTAGATTTTCTTCGTGCACATTACTCTCCTTCTAGTTTTGCCGGTATTGTTTCCTCTGATGCTGATCTGTGACACAGACGTTTAGGTCATATTAGTGCATCTCGTCTCCAGATTTTAGCATGTAGTGGTGCCCTTGGTCCTCTTACTTTTAAACATTTATCTGATTGTCAGGGTTTTCATTTGGCCAAACACATTGCACTACCCTTTAGTCACAAAAGCACTTCCCAAACCACCCTTTATTTTCAACTTGTTCATTTTGACATATAGGGACCCTTTCCTGTACCTTCGTGGAAAAGCTATCTCTATTACGTTGTCTTCATCGATGACTTCACTAGACATACATGAGTTTTTCTTATGTGTCAGCAATCTGAGATACCTGATATTTACTGATTCTTTACGAATATGATTCACAATCAGTTTGGTGTGCGCATAAAGAATTTCCGATCGGACAGTGCTCGTGAGTACACCTCCACTATTATGAGATCGATTCTTCAGTCTCATGACACCCTTTTTCAGCAATCATGCCCTCACACACATGAGTAGAATGGTATAGCTGAATGCAAGTATCATCACATCCTTAAGACGGCTCGTGCTCTTTTACTCTCCTCTTCCGCTCCTCGTTATTTATGGGCTGAAGCTATCATGATCTCTATTAGTCTCATTAACATTACTCCCTCGTCTGCCCTAGCTGGTACGATACCTTATGAGGCTCTTTATCACTCACCTCCTGACTACAGTATGCTCCGTACTTTTGGGTGCACCTGTTACGTCCTTCTCCCTCCTACTGAGCGCAAGAAGCTCTTCGCTCGTGCTGCTAAGTGCGTTCACCTAGGTCTCAATCTTGGACACAAAGGTTAGCGTTGTTTTGATCCATCGGCGGGTTGTGTCCGCATTTCTCGACATGTATCCTTTGTGGAAGATTCTCCTTACTACCTGACTCCCCTTGAGGATGCTAGATTTCTTGATTCCCCAGTTGTTGCTAGCTCCCCGACTTCATCTTCCCACATTCCTTTTGATCCCACTCCTCTGGCTCCATTCACATCTCCTGCAGTCCTTACACCTATTGTTCTCCCTACAGAAACACCACCTGCATCCCCACAGCTGCCAGCACCCACCCCACTTACTTCCCCACCGACCCATGCACCCACTCCATCGTACTCACCCCCACACCCTGTCAGTCCACTACTGCTTCATCAGTCTACATGTTCCACTTCTAGTATCCCTCTGGCACGTTATACACCTGATGCCACTGGTCCTTCTGACCAGTTTAGTTTTTCCACCCTAGCTTCCTACTCACCATAGTTTCATGCATATCTCACTGCTATACACTCTATACGTGAGCCCAGAACCTATCAGGACGCAATTCAATATTCCGAGTGGAGGAAAGCTATTGCAGGGTAATTCAGTGCATTTGATCAGACTGGCACCAGGGATGTCGTTCCTCTTCCAGAGGGCGTTCAGCCTATTAGCTGCAAGTGGATCTTCAAGGTCAAATATCAACCTGATGGATCTATTTATCGGCACAAGGCTCGTCTAGTAGCCTGAGAATTTACTCAGGAGCATAGCATTGGTCATGATGAGACATTTGCTCCAGTTGCACAGATGACTACTGTTCGCACTCTCCTTACTGTTGCAGCCATCCGTCAGTGGCCGTTATACTAGATGGACGTGAAGAATGCTTTTCTTCATGGTACTTTATCTGAGGTTATTTATATGGATCATCCTCCTAGCCTCCCTACTCCTTATCGTCATGTTTGCCGGCTGTGTCGGGCTATATATGGTCTGAAACAAGCCCCTCGAGCTTGGTTTGAGTGTTTTTGCCTTGTCATCACCAAGGCTGGTTTTAGTCAGAGTTTCTAGGACCATTCTATGTTTATGCAGTCTTCACCGCAAGGGAGGGTACTTCTACTACTCTATGTTGATGATATGATCATTACTGGGGATGACTCTGCAGGCATTGCATCCACCCAGAAATATATTCACCGGCAGTTCTGTAACCCCCGTTTCCGATAATTAGTATTTTCTGCGTATTTTCTATAATTTGAACTTTTTTAAATTTATTTTGTGTTAAATTTGTTTTGGATCTGTATTAAAGTATTTTCTAAACGAAAATTTTATTTATTTCGAATAATGTTGTATTTTGATCTTATCTTCGACATCTTATTGATCGACTATTTATATTTGAGCTTAAAACAAATATATTATTATTATTGGATTATTTTAATAAAATTTCTAAACCCGAATACTATTTTATTGTATAATTTATCACTATTATGATTACAATTATAAATTGTTATTTCATGATTTTCTATTTAAAATTCATATATTGGATTATTTTATTTTTATATGCCCGATCTGATTTTCTTAGCGAGTTCCAATTTATTTTAAGCCCAATTCTTATTATTTCAATTGTGTTATTTATTTATTTAATTGGGTTGAAATTTTCGTTCATGAACTATTTTTCTCTTTTATTGGGTTATCTATATTGTGGATTTTATTTATTTGAATTGTGGGTATTTTTATTTGAACCGTGATGATTTTGATCTATCTCTAATTGAACCCTAAAACTCAATTTTATTTGTTCTTAACCCAAATCCACTTTTGTTGGACCCTAAACCACTAACCCTGTACCCTGATTGTACCCTATAAATACAACTCTGATGTAAAGATTAATTTTGCACACAAATCGAAACCCTAGACGCCCTCTTTCTCTCCTCCCGTTTCTCTCTCCTCTTTCTCTCTCCCCGTTCAGAAATCCCCAAACCCATCTTGTTCCCCCTCCTTTCCTGGCCAAACTCCGGCGACCCCCACAACGCCGTCGCACCACCACACACCCGATCTCCTTCCTTCTTTCCGTCGAAATCCCGACCGAAACCTATATTCAGATCGACGAGCTTGGCTAGGCTCACCCCTCGACGCCAGCCGCTCGCCTGCGACGCCGCCCCCATGCGCCTCCTCCGGCGACGTCGACCTCGTCCCTGGTCGCCAGCTTCGCTGCCCCTTGGCCGGCCGTCGACCTTTGCTGTTGCTGCTGTCTCTTTGATTGTGTGTAGTTGCTGTGCCTCTTGATTGCAGTTGCTATTCTCTTTGATTGGGTTCTTTGTGTGCACGTATATTGCACGTATTAATGGTGGGTTGAACTAGTTCGTGAGTTCGTTGCTTCAGAATTCTTACCCCGTTATTCTTGGTATTTTCACCATCCAACAGGCAAGTCAATGTGCTCTTGAATTGCTAATTGTATCAAATTCAAGTGTTATTGAAATTCTTGCAAGTAGATCTCTTTGTTATCGTATTATCCTTTGTTTATCTCTTTCGTTGGGTTTATTGAGGGTTTACACGAGCTAACCCCAATACTCTTGACATCGTGCCAATTTGGCTCCAAAAGTATTGAATCTTGCATACATCATATAGTATGGATATTAGGGTTACACAAATAGTCACGATACAACTAAATTATTCTAGAGACAATTGTTAGGTTGTATGTTATTTGATCGTTTGATGATCGATTGATGTTAGACTTGTATGTGTATGTGTTCTAATTTTTTTTATCATGTTTGGACACCTATCATGCTAGTTGCACAATTTATTGACTATAGAATCGATACCCGACATATTTAATTAATTTATTTTTAGGAAAAACACCCTAAAAACTGTACACGCTTGCTGACCTGAACCTTGATTGCCGTTTTCGAAGCAGTAAATCACCTTAAAATAAAATATTTTCTGAATATGAAATGTAGCCCCGAATGTCTAGATGTCAATAGCATCCAGAATTTTCAAATTCCGAGTTTTGTAGCAAGAGTTATGCCCATTTCTCTGCAGCTGTGTTTTCACATTCCAGATTTTCAGATTTCCGAACCTTTCATGATTAAACAGTAAAAAGGTTGATCAAATGATAGAATTTTGCTATGAGAATTTCCAGATTGATGTTTGACATGTTTAGGAGTCTAAATTATATTTTTACTGATTTTAAAGTTGAGTTGTTGCATTAATGAAATAAGTAATAAGCCGGGGTTTAAGGGATTGACTGGAGTAGTTGATGACATAGTGACTGTACGCTGAAGTGTGGGCCTTGTTCCCAAAATATTGTGTGTTGGCAAAAGTTATTGTTATCGGTTTATTGTTGGACTACTGACACAGTATCCCCAATTGACCGTGTATTGTTTTTATTGAGCCAACCAGTGTGCAGCAATGCTGCAAATACCGTTATTGTGCCGTGTACATGATTTATAGAATTTTTCACTTAAGTCTAAAACGAAATTGATTGTATGAATCGAATCTGTGGTACGGCACACATGGAACACAGTAGTACGTGCATTAGTTAGGTGTTAAAATGATTAATAGACATAAGGATTGACACATCACTGACATTGCATATTGATCATCATTGTTCCTATTGATATCGAATATTGGCTAGGTATTACCGTTATTGATTATTGATTACCGTTACCGAATATTGCACCATTGTTTATAGCCAATTGTATCGATTATCATGATTTTGTCCCATTTTATTGATTCTTATTGATCCGTTGATTCATTGTTATACCGTTATTCCATTGTTCCCTGCTTTCTCTACTTGTTGTCCATGACTTGCTCTAAGGACAATTATTTTTCTCTTTTTAGATGAAATATTTACAGGTAATGAAGGAGAATTGCCTGCTGGAGTTGGAGAACAAATATTTTGAAGATTTTTGCTTTTAATTTGCTTATCGCTTTAAATGACTTAATGCATTAAGACTTGTATTTATTTTTGGATTTGATTATTATTGTTTTGGGTTTATGTCCCGAATTTTTATTATTGTTTCCAGACGTTGGATTATTATCATTGTATTTGGATATTATATTGTTTCATTCCAAGTACTTTTGTTCATGAGATTATTATTGCCTGCGAAATTGTTCTGTATTGTTTATGTTGTTGAGTTGATCGATTAAACAGCTTATGGGTGATGTTAGTCATTCGCTGGGCTTTTGTCATGTACTCGTATTCCGTATTTTTGGGAAGCGGCGCGTGACAAGTTCCATATGAAAGACCTTGGCAGACTACGTTATTTTCTGGGTCTAGATAATTCTCATGGATCTTGGGGGATACCCATTTCTCAACAAAAATACACATAAGATATTATTTCCGCAGCATACCTCTTTGACAGTCGATCAGCCGATACACCCTTAGAGTTTCATGTGAAGCATCGTCCTACTGATGGCGAGCTCCTTCCTGATCCCACTAGATACAGACAGATTGTTTGGACAGCTTGTCTACTTATGCATGACCAGACCCAATATTGCTTACGCAGTCAGTGTTGTCAGTCAGTTTGTTTTCACTCTTACGTCAGTTCATTACAGTGCTCTTCTTCGGATTCTCAGATATCTTCGGGGTACTATCACTCACTCATTATTCATGCCTTCTACATCCAAACTAGAGCTGAGTGCATATTCTGATTCAAATTGAGCAGGTGATCCTACTACCAGACGGTTTACCACAGGTTTCTGTCTATTTCTTGGTGATTCGCTGATCTCATGGCGAAGTAAGAAACATGCAGTTATTGCATGTTCTTCGGCCGAAGCTGAGTACAGAGCAATGTCAGCTACTACTAGAAAGATTGTTCATGTTCGTTGGCTATTATCAAATATGATTGTCACTCTTTCAGGAGCTACTCCTCTTCATTGTGATAACCGGAATGCACTACACATTGCAAGCAACTCGGTCTTCCATGAGCAAACAAAGCATATAGAGATTGATTTTCATTATGTTCGTGAGCGCTTTGAAGCAGGGACCATTTCACTTCATTCTATTACCTCTTCACAGCAGACGACAGACTTCTTCACCAAATCTTATACTGTTCAGAGATTTCGATATTTAGTGAGCAAACTCACACTGTATGACCCACTGTGAGTTTGAGAGGGGGTATTAGATATTATAGTCCCACATTGGGTATTGTGCTAGTTTTGTATTTGGTTTACTCCTATATATAGGAGATATTGTACTCAGTTATTTCTCAATTCAATAATCAGTATTGTTTTTATCTCTCTGATTTATCTTAACATGAATGTACGCTCCAAGATTATAGGAGCAACAACTTCATGATTAGCGGTACAGAGGATACTTCCAACTCTTGAATCAAGTCTAGTCAGCCTTAAAGATCTTCAAGAAATTTGGAGACTACTACATCGAATGGACCAACACACTTTGCTATGTGTGCATAATAGTCTCATTTTTTCTTCTCTTTTGAGTTGGACTACACAGTTTACTTTAACTTAAAAAATTAGTTAACACTTTTCTAACTACACATTTACATAGGTCCATTACGTATTATATGCACTACCTACATTTTACCTTTTAAAAATTTGATCGGCGCTTATCTTAAAGTAAATGAGAGGTGTACGATCTCTTAACTACCACCTTTTGGAGTTAATATAAACTATGTAATCCTACATTATGTGAATTTAAAGGTTATGTAGAAAGTTTTGTCAGCTTGGCCTATTAGCTCAGTTGGTATAGAGCGTCGTGCTAATAACGCGAAGGTCACAGGTTCGAAACCTGTATGGGCCATTTATTTTATTTTCTTTAATATGGCCAATTTATTTTAAAATAAAGTTAGTTTTTATTATTTTTAAAATTTAGTGTCAAAGTATGCCTGAAAGAAAGGAGCCCATGCTCCTATAGGAAGTGTGAAAATGCTAGGGGACTAGCACGTTAATAATTTTTCATTAAATATAATATATAGAGCAGCTAAATTCAATTAATTATTCTCATCAGATGTTTAGTACAGCGGAAGCAATTACACATGAAATTCTTCTTTTACAATAAGTCCAAAATCATAATACAACCTTCACATAATTACAACTCGATTACCTCGAATCCTTAAGCAAAATCCACAAATTATATCAGTTCTATCTCTGCAAAAATATACAATAATAAAGGGTGATCAACCACACGACCAATTAGTTTCGAGACTGCTTAAATAGTGGATCAGACAAGTTTACAAATATGCAGCAAATGTATACTTTTAATTTGCAGTTAAAATATACGGGAATGCCACCGAGGTTCGAAAGATCAGCACGAAACTCTAAGGGATTCAGATATTGATTGATGGTATATACCCCTGTCTTATGAGCTATGGCCCATATGATACTAGTAATCTGCATGTGCGATGCACGTTATAATTATTTTTTTTTTTTTTATAAAGTAAATAGTAAGTCGTAATCTGCTCTCGAACTTGAGACCTCCCTTTACTCATCACATACTCTTTGCAAATTATCCTTAATGGCATAAACTTTTATTTTATATGAGTGACACTTTTGTAAATAATTATGTCGTAAATAAATTTGAACTTTGAGGGTATTATGGTAACTAACAAGAGTTGAGTAAATGAATGGTTAATATAATTCCCAGTTAAAAATGAATGGTTGAGATTATATGGTTGAATGCATGTCTACAAATTACATGTTGTCTATAAATGACAATCCAAACTCTCCCATTATACTATTAGAGAATAACAAATTACTTCTTTTTTCTATATATTCTTTTAGGGGGCGTTTGGTACATGGATTAGAAGATTCCCAGGACTGAGAGGATTCTCAGGAATGTGATGGTAGAAATGAAGATTCTCGGGAATGTTGCATTGTCACGTTTGGTATAGTACATTGCATTCCCAGGAATCCTTTATAATTGTATTTTTTTATTCTAATTATTTGGGTTATTTTATTGTTTGTTATGAAAATCTCATGAGAATCCTCAAATCCCATGATTTTACCGGAAATTTTTTTCTATTTTTTTGGTTATTTTATTTTTTGTTATGAAAATCCCCATGGGAATCCTCAAATCCCATGGTTTTTTAGGGGAATTGAAAGCATTCCCAACTAAGAATTTTGATTCCCATGGGAATCCACCATGCCTTCCAAAACTATGCTTGCCGCATACCAACAAGGTAATCTAAGGGGTAATCTGAGATTTCCTTGCACATTCCCATGTACCAAATGCCCCCTTAGATATCAGACGATAGCAATCCCCACAAAATCTATAAGTGGTCCCCACATGCTATTACATAACACACATCCATCTAGCAATGTGGCACTTACCTCTATATGACACTTAGGTTCGTGTGCATGCACTTAACCCTTTTATTCACATTAACAATTACACAAATCTCTTTATGATATTTTTATCATTACTTTTAGAAACTCAAACTAACATGCATGCAATATTTTTTATTAGAATATGTCAATATCTTTTATATTTAGTATCTTTTATATTTAATATGCATTAATTTAGGAATTATGGCAACACAATTATTGGAATCAATTAGTCACAATTATGGCAACACAATTAGAGGAATCTATCAGTAGAAATCACGGCAACACAATTATAGAAATCAATTATGATTTTGTAGCTAAGGATGTTGTATATATACATGGTTATCATATCAATAAAAAACAAGGCAAATATTTCTATCATGGTATTAGTAAGCCTAGGTTTCAAATAATCTCTCTCTTCCTCTCCAATACCTTCATCCTCCCTCATGGCCGAAGATCACCCTTCCTCTCCAATACCACCTTCTTCGAATCCTCCAAAACCTACTACCTCCACCTTTCATCCTGCTCTCACCATCCCTAACATCACCAACTTCATCAAAGTCACGCTCGATATTGAAAAAGGTCAATATAATACGTGGTCTGAACTCTTCAAGATCCATGCCAGAGCCTATCAAGTCCTTGATCATATCATTCCCCCATCCCCAAATGATACGCTGTCCACTCTCTCTCTCAAACAAACCGATCCTACTCTTTGGTCGCGCCTTGACGCTGTTGTCCTACAATGGATTTATGGCACCATCTCTAATGATCTTTTCAACACAATTATTGAACGTGATTCAACTGCTGAACTTGCTTGGAACTGACTGTTTGATATCTTGTTCGACAACAAAACTCTAGGGCTCTCTACCTAGAACAAAAATTATCGAGAGTCACCATGGAGCAGTTTCCTGATGCTTCATCTTACTGTTAACACCTTAAATCACTCACGGATCTACTATCTAATGTTGGTGCTCCCGTTTCAAACGAACGGTTGGTGCTTCAACTCGTTTCTGGCTTAACGGATGCTTATGCCACTGTGGGTTCCCAAATTCGTCATGGAGAATCACTTCCTCCGTTTTACAAAGCCCGTTCTATGCTAGTTTAGGAGGAAACGACATGGGCAAAAAGGGCGACAAACACCATAGATAGCTTTGCTTTCCTAGTATCTCAACATGACAACTCTGCTGGAAATCTGTTTCACCATCAAAACCGCAACAACAATGGCAGCAGCAGCCGCGGTAGTCGTGGCGGCACAGGAAGCAACTGCAGCGGCCGTGGTAGAGGCAAAGGAGGTGGTCGTAGCGGCCGATTGCAAAACCACCGGCCCACGTCATGGCAGCCGCCCCCAACGCAAACACAGCAGTGGGCGTATCCTCCATGGACAGGACCGTGGCAGCCATGGGACACACCCCTTGTCCATATCCTACAACGGAAAATTGGCAGAAACAACTCACATCTCAGCAGGCCCGCCAACCAGGAATTCTTGGGCCTAAGCCTCAGCAGGCCCATATAGCAGTTGCCCCTCAACATGCACAGTCGTCATATGCACCAACCGATATTCATGCTGCAATGCATACTTTATGTATCTCTCCTCCTGACGATCAATGGTATATGGACACAGGGGCCACCTCTCACATGACTGCAAACGGAGGTAATCTTACATCTAATTCCAATATGAGTAATAATATTACTGTTGGTAGTGGTCATCATATTCTAGTTATTGGTTGTGGAAATGCATTATTACCTAACCCACATCATCCTTTAACCTTATATAATGTCTTGCATGCACCCAAATTAATTAAAAATCTTGTCTCTTTGAAAATTTACCATTGACAATGATGTTTCTGTTGAATTTGATCCCTTCGGTTTTTCTGTGAAGGATTTTCAGACCGGGATGCATTTAATGAGATGCAACAGCTTGGGTGAACTTTATCCTATTACCACAAGACCATCCACTACAACACCATCCACCTTTTCCGCTTTATCCAATGAATTATGGCACAATCGTTTAGGACATCCGGGAGCTCTTGTTTTAAATTCTCTTCACCGAAACAATTTTATTATCTGTAATAAGTTTCGAACCAATTCCTTTTGTCATTCTTGTCCCCTTGGGAAGCAAATAAAATTACCTTTTTATAAGTCTTTGTCATCCACTTTAATGCCTTTTGATATTGTGCATAGTGATCTTTGGACATCACCTACTCTTAGTTCAGGTAGACATCGTTATTATGCTTTATTTCTTGATGATTTCACGAATTTTTTATGGACTTTTCCTCTTGCAAATAAATCTCAAGTCCATTCCATTTTTGTCCACTTTTGTACTCACATTAAAACACAATTTGAAAGAGAAATTAAATGTTTTCAATGTGACAACGGAAAAGAGTACGACAATGCACTTTTTCATAAGTTCTGTAAACTCAATGGAATGGCTTTTAGATTTTCTTGTCCTCATACATCTCCTCAAAATGGAAAAGCCGAAAGAAAGATTCATACCATAAATAACATCATCCGAACTCTTCTTGCTCATGCCTCCCTCCCACCTTCGTTTTGGCACCATGCCCTACAAATGGCCACTTACCTTCTCAATATTCTCTAAAAAAAAAAAAAAACTTGCCTTCCAAACGCCCACCAAAATTCTATACCAAAAAGATTTGTCATATTCTCATCTTCAAGTTTTTGGATGCCTCTGTTATCCTCTCATTCCTTCCACTTCTAGAAATAAATTGCAAGCTCGATCAACACCTTGCATTTGTTTGGGATATCCATCAAACCATGGAGGTTATAAATGTTATGAGTTGTCGAGTCGTAAAATAGTCATTTCAAGGTATTTTGTTTTTGATGAAAATACGTTTCCCTTTTCTAATTCAATTGCTCCCTCATTCTCCACCTATGATTTTTTGGATACAAGCACTACACATTTCCTTTACTCACCCAATCAACCCTTTTTCACCTCTTATGATGTCCAAACCTCTCCACCTCTAGCCGCTAATGATCCGGCACAATCCTCCCCCACCCAACACCCAACTACACCGGCCCCATCCTCCTCATCACACCATACTACTTCGCACGGCACCTCCTCCCCCACCAAACATACCACCACACTAGCCCAAAACACAAATCCCCTCTAAGCTCAACATGAGCCAACATCTTCTCCAGAATCCACATCTTCAACTCCCTTAAAACAACCCACTTCTATAGCCAATCCACCACACTCTCCTCAAATGACCACCCGAGCACAACACGACATTTACAAGCCTCGCCAACTTTTTAATCTCCATACCTCTGCCCAACATTCCATTTCCCCCTTGCCTACTAATTCCCTTAATGCATTGAATGATCATAATTGGAAAATGGCCATGAAAGACAAATACGATGCTCTTATTGAAAATAAGACGTGGGACTTAGTGCCCCGTCCGGCTAATGCTAACATTATTCACAGTTTATGGATCTTCAGGCATAAGAAGAAATCTGATGGATCCTTTGAACGTTATAAGGCTCTTCTAGTAGGAGATGGTGCAGGTCAACAAACTGGTATAGATTGCGGTGAGACCTTCAATGCAGTAGTCAAACTAGCTACTATTCGGACGGTACTCAGCGTTGCTTTATCTAAATCATGGCCCCTTCATCAATTAGATATCAAAAATGCCTTTTTACATGGAAATCTTGATGAAACTGTGTACATGCACCAACCTCCTGGTTTTCGCAATCCCCAACATCCTGACTATGTCTGCCTGCTAAAGAAGTTTCTCTATGGCCTCAAACAAGCCCCTCGGGCTTGGTACCAGCAATTCACTGATTTTGTAGCCACGTTGGGTTTCTCTCACAGTATCTCAGATCATTCTTTATTTATTTATCACCGAGGCGAAGACACAGCTTATATTCTTCTCTATGTGGACGACATTATATTTAATGCATCTTCAGATACTCTCCGTAAATCCATCATGTCTAAACTTGGCTCTGAATTTTCCATGAAGGATTTGGGTCCCCTAACTTATTTTCTGGGTATATCTGTTACAAGACATCCAGGAGGTCTTTTTCTTTCACAAAATAAATATGCCGAAGAAATTATTGAGCGAGCAGCCATGTCCTCCTGCAAACCATCTTCTACACTAGTAGACACAAAAGCAAAACTCAGTGGATCTTCAGGAAACCCATATCATGATCCAACCGAATATCGCAGTCTTGCCGGCACTTTACAATATTTGACATTTACAAGACCAAATATCTCTTATGCCGTTCAACAAGTGTGTTTATTTATGCATGACCCGAGGATCCAACATATGACTGCTTTGAAGCGAATCCTTCGTTATATTAAGGGTACTCTTACTTTCGGTTTACATATCTCTTCCTCCTCAGTTGATAAACTCACTACATATACCGATGTAGACTGAGGTGGATTTCCAGACACCAGAAGGTTTATGTCTGGATATTGCGTATATCTTGGGGACAATTTAATCTCTTGGTCTGCAAAACGACAACCTACCTTGTCTTGATCCATTGCTGAAGCCGAGTACCGTGGAGTTGCTAATGTAGTTTCTGAATCCTGTTGGCTTAGAAACTAACTCTTGGAAGTTCACTGTCCTGTCACGAAGGCTACATTAGTCTATTGTGATAATGTCAGTGCGGTATATCTTTCCGACAATCCTATTCAACACCAACGCACTAAACACATTGAGATGGATATACACTTTGTACGTGAAAAGGTTGCTCGTGGTCAAGTACGGGTGTTACATGTTCCTTCGCGTTACCAAATTGCCGACATCTTCACGAAGGGACTTCCGCTGCAACTCTTTGATGATTTTCGACATAGTCTCAACATTCGTCAACCTCTTGTTTCGACTACGGGGGTGTATTAGAATATGTCAATATCATTTATATTTAGTATCTTTTATATTTAGTATACATTAATTTAGGAATCATGACAACACAATTATTGAAATCAATCGGTCATAATTATGACAACACAATTAGAGGAATCAATCAGTAGAAATCATGACAACACAATTACAGGAATCAATTATGATTTTGTAGCCAATGTTGTTGTATATATACATGGTTATCATATCAATGAAAAACAAGGTAAATATTTCTATAATTTTTTAACTTGTATAAATAAGGTGGCCAGACTCCACCTTTTCTTTAAAAAAAATAAAAAATAAAAACTTGCATAAATGAGCATGCATGATTATGCATGAATAAATACTATTGTTAGCTACTTAAGAAATATCCAAAACTCACATAATATATTCGAATCCTTTCCTCTTGATATTGCTTTAAAATCCGGAATCAAATCCCCTTCAAAATTTCCGAGGCTCTCACCACCCTGCCTCTTGAAATTGCTTTAAAATCCGGAATCAAATCCCCTTCAAAATTTCCGAGGCTCTCACCACCCTGCATCCCACTCTTACCTATCACCCGTTCTCACTTATTGATTTTCATCCTTTATAGGGAAGACCGTTCTCACTTATTGATTTTCATCCTTTATAGGGAAGAGTGCATGGTTTTTTTAGGGTGGGAGAAGAAAGTGGTATGTAGAAAATGACATATTCCGGACCATCCAATGCCAGTTTCTTTTTTTCTTTTCTGGCCCGTCTTTTTGTCCCATGGGCTTCTCAACAAACCATCATAAGCATCACAAAGATTCCCCCCCCCCCCCCCCCAACAGCCCCAAATGAGCAAAATTTTCAATCCCGTAAGGATCACTTGTCAAACTAATTTCATGAGTGGTCCAAAACTTCATACGTCAACTGAGACACAATTGACGGTTCCCAACTGCGACCTCTTCTTTAAATTTTTCCTTTTGAGTCCAATATTTTCAATTGCGATCCCAATCATTTTATGAATAGCTGAGGCCGCAGTTGAAAACTGTTACCTATATCTAACTTGGGCCGTACCTGGGAACTGCGGCCTATATCTAACTTGGCTGCAGTTGGCTATTGCAACTGTGTCGCAAATATGAAACACAGAGAGCCAATAGATGGAGACAGAGTTGAATAGTTAGAGAACAAAATCCAAGTAACAATTTTTAAAGAGATATAGCAGTTCCCAACTGCGACCTAGATTATATTGAGGCCACAATTTCTTTGTGGGACCCACTTAAAAATCCAGTTAAGTCATTGAGTTCCATTTCTTTCCACTTCATTTCATCTCTCCCAACTCCTACTCCTCCAACTCCGACCACAACTCGGAAAACCCTATTTCTCAAATTCCTCCGACTTCTCCGATTCCTCCCAAATTTCTTCCAACTCCTCCAACTCCGTCCAAGTCCTTCGTGGTTGCCAATTTTACATCTTTCTCTCCAACTCTGAAAACCCCAAGTTGGAGATTTCCTTTCATCCATCACCTCCACCTTCCTTTCTGCTATCAAATCTGACGGCCCCTTGTCTATCCGACAACCGCTTATCTATTCACCTTCGACATCGTCTTTACCATCATCTCCAATCATCTCAGACATCACCTACGACATCATCTCTGCCATCAAATTTTTGTATTCTTTATTAAGGTATTCATAATTCCCTCAAGAATATAGAATTTGTTATCACTATTAAAATTCGTTTCTTATTATAGTTTGAATATAGATTAACGAAATTTTAGTTAAAGTGTTATAAAGTATAAACGACACTTTAACTTAAGTTCGCCTAGGTTGAATACTTCAAATTCGGGTTAAAAGGAAGTGTATGTATGTTATTTTTCTGATTAGATAATGACTTGCATATTTCCCTATATGTGTAGGTATGGATTACAAAAATACTTTTTGGTTCTATTATGAGGAAGAAATAATTTGGGACCCAAAACTAGGAGCTTGTTATAGAGGTGTTGAACCAGATTTAATTTGGGCTCTTCGTAATATTACAAAGCAAGGACTAGTAGACAAGGCCTATGAAATTACTAACAATGATAGAGGTAATTTGGGTGTTAAAATCCTAGCTCGTTATGTAGCTGGAAAAGAAGAAGGACAATATTTCATGGCGGTGCATGTAAATGATGATGATACTCTTATTGCAATGATTGCAATTACAGTTGATCCAAACTCTAGTTGGACTGCATTGGAGTTATATTTTGAGAAAATCAAAATTCCTAATAATCGGCCACATGTTATTCATAGTTCAATCTCAGTACGTGAAGTGTCAACACATGAGATGAGTCTCAATCCAATTCTTGAATCACAATTCCAACACGACCAGATCACACAGAATATGAGTTGTCATGTCCTTTTAGTTTGATACACGATCTTGTTGATAATGAAAACTGATGTGAATTATTTTCAAGTGTACAAAATCGCAACAAGTAGTATAGTTTAAGGAAAAAGAGTGTCGAACCCACAAGGACTAATTATTTTATTGAGCACCGAAATTTACTAGATTAACTACTATTTGGAAAATCGACATTTGATAAGGAAAGCAACTAAATTAGATTAATCTAAAGTACTAACTAAACTAATTAAAAAGAACGAGATCTGAAATTTTGTTGTTTATTAATTACAAAATTAATTAAACACATTTCTTAATTCATTGTCACAAGAAATTTTACCTTTCCAAGTTGTAGACCAAAATTCCCTAATTATTCAATGTTTTACACCAAAAATATCCCCAATTAACAGTTCGTCATATCTCTATGCAAATTTAATTAATTGAAGACTCATTAAGTTCTATGGATTTCTTTATAGTCACATTAATCGCAGTAAATCATCTCTAATTTCTCTCAAAAATGGTGTTTAATTCTATAGTTCTAAATCACAAATTACCTCTCGGTCTCTTCATGATCCAATAAATCATACAAAAGTTGGTCAAACAATTGTATGCATTAAGAATAAAAATTAAACATACAACCATGGAAAAATAGTTTAATAAAATAATATGAAACAAGAATTGTGTTCTCAAAACTAGACTACATCAAAGCCATAGAAAAACAAAATTAGTTCATAATAAATTTGTAACTAATAAACAAATTCATTGATTGCATAATAAAAATTAGAAGAAAAAAGAATGAACTCGATTGTTGTTTGAAGACCGAAATTAAAGAGCTTCGGGATCCGCACACTTCTCTTTCTTCTATTTCTCCCTCTTCATAAATCCTCTTCTCTCTCCCCTCAGAAGTCGCGCCGCACACAGAGCCAAGCTTCTTTCTTTTTTCTCTCTCCTCTCTCCTCGTGCCGCCTCTATTTCTTTGCTTTTTCATAATTATTATTATTTTTAATTCCAGCCGCCAACCCACTTAGAAAACAACCTTGCTGCCTCTCTTTTTATATTATTAGGTTAGGGTAGGTAGCTTGTATAAAATAGGTTAGTTAATTATGATTAGGGTTAGTTAATTTTGGATAAGATAATTAATTAATTAATTAAAATCTATAGATTAAAATTAATCTATTAAATTTTAAACTAATCAATTAACTAACCCTATTTAAATCCACTTAACTTGATTTTTATTACAAAATTTTATTCCTTTCCCTAGTTGACCATATTATTTTTTGTTGATTTTTCCATTGGCCAATTTGTAAAAATGCGCATTTGAGTGCTCAAATTTTGAAATCTTCATCATTGTTTTCTTCCTTGATTTCACGCAAAATGTCGACTTTTTTGCACTTATCCATCTCATTCCTACAAAATCAAACAAATAAATAAAATTAAGTAAAAATAAGATAAATTTTAAAGAAATGAACGAGAACTCGCAATATTAATGCATGAAAGAGTAATAAAAATTATATATAAATTTCACTCATCAAATACCCCCAAACTTAAGATTTTGCTTGTCCTCGAGCACAAAGTAAAATCATAAATCAAAGAATAATAATCATAAGTAGGCTCAACTCACCACACTAAAAGATCTTATCATGCGAGCATCAAAATTTTAACTTAAAACATAAACAATAGCAAATAAAGTAAAACTAAGCATACTCACTTTCTCCAGTGCAATTATTCATACATAATTCCCAACCCAATTGATGCGGTTTGTTTTTGGTCGCAGTGTGGATGCACCAGGTGTGAGTTCGGACACAATTTGTAATGAGGGAAGAGTGCGGCACGGGACGACGACCGGGAGGCTCGCTTCGGCGCTTGAGGATCGGCTCGGATCGCCTCGCCTCGAGTACCTGCAGACGGTCCTGAAACACCGGGGTTTATCCCGGTGGCGGACCCTCCGACGATCTAGTCAGTCTCTGTGAGAGAGTAGCAGTAACTAGGAAAATTTGGGTGGCAAAGATTGATTACCTGAAAAGGTGGGTGAGGGTCTGGTATTTATAGGGAATTCCAACTGGGTTTGGATCCGCTTGGGGGCCGGGTCTGAACCCGAAAGTCCATGGGCCTGACGTGGCAGGAGGCCCAGGGGGTTTAGGGCTGACGTGGCAGTGCCAAGAGTGGTATAGGGCTGACGTGGCAAAGCCCTAGGTGGTATTTGGAGCTGACATGGCTGATCATGGGGCTCCTGTGCCTCTGGGGGGAATCGGATGGCCTAGGTTGTGCCAGGTCATCCTCATTCCTCGCCAGACTGGGCGGACGGCCCGTGGGGCTGTCGCGGATCGGAGGCCGAGGGCCATCGTGGCTCGTCGGATACGAGGAGACCAGTTCTGTGGGGGTGAACTTGAGGTTCGGCGCCGACCCTGTAGTGGTTCAAAGCCGAGCCAGATTGTTGTTTTTCCCATTTTTGAGCGAGAGCTGTCCTGGGCTCTGGTTGGGCCCCAGGCCATTTTTACCCTACCACACAAGCCCTCCACTCCTGCGGGGGTGTGGGAGCTAGCCATGGAGGAGTGTTTGTGGTTGTGGAAATGGGATGGCAAATCGCTGGGCCTTCATGAGGGGGCTGCCCTGATGCTAGAACGAACCTCGAGCTGGCGAGGGTTTATGGGCCGGCAAGGGTGATGGTGAGCCGTTGAGACTTCCTGAGAAGATTATCCTGGTGCTAGACCGGACCTCGATCTGGCGAGGGATTATGGGTCGGCAAGGGTGATGGCGAGCCATTGAGCCTTCCTGAGAAGACTACCCTGGTGCTCGACCGAACCTCGAGCTGGCAAGGGATTATGGGTCGGCAAGGGTGATGGCGAGCCGTTGAGCCTTCCTGAGAAGACTACCCTGGTGCCAGACCGGACCTCGAGCCGGCGAGGGATTATGGGTCGGCAAGGGTGATGGCGAGCCGTTGAGCCTTCCTGAGAAGACTACCCTGGTGCTAGACCGAACCTCGAGCTGGCGAGGGATTATGGGCCGGCAAGGGTGATGGCGAGCCGTTGAGCCTTCCTGAGAAGACTACCCTGGTGCTAGACCGAACCTCGAGCTGGCGAGGGATTATGGGTCGGCAAGGGTGATGGCGAGCCGTGGTGCCTTAGAAGGTTTGAGCGGGGTGGTCCGCCGTCTTTGCGGAGCATTGAAGGCGCTCCGGGATCTGTGCAATGTTCCAATTTCCTAGGGGCATTAATGGCGCCGCCTAATAAATGCATGGCGCATGGGCTTCCGTCGATTGGCTTTCCCAATGTCATAATGGCCGGTCTATGGGGGAGGCTATAAATACCCCTCCCCCCACAGCGGGTTTGATCACAGCAAGGGTGGTCCATTGGCCATCAGAGGTGTCTGCTTCGGCGGACGTCTGTCTCTTGCAAAATTTTAACCCCAGTCGTGTCGGAGAGGTGGTTACTCTGCCGTCCGGATCTTCTCTTGGATCTGATGGCCCTGATATGGTAGCCAGATCTAGGGGAGATCAAGGCGAGAGGGATAACGACCGAAATCCGGACCGGTAGATAAGGAGCCTCGGATTGGTGGTGGCTTTGCCGTCTGGATCCTTTTTCGGGTCAGACGTCCTGACACGGTTGTTTGGCCCGAGAGAGATCCAGACGGGAGGGGTATCAACCGAATTCCGAACTAGGGACTGAAGAGCCTCGGATATGTGGGTCGTCTCCAATTGGAGGTGGGCCGATCTGCTTTCCGATAGGGCTCCAGGCGATGGTGGCTTCTGTCCCACCCTCGAACAGTTCGGGGTTTCGGCTGCCGAGGTCGTAAGCCCCGGGCTGCTCGCGGGTGAGAGGGGAGCCGACCGAGCTCTGGAGCCCGGGGTGCCTTTCTAAGGACGGCGCCTTAAATCTTAAGAAAAAAAATTTTCCGCCGAACATTTCATCCGAACCGACCTCTGTGGGGTCTCCAACCGGCGCTAGGTGACGTCAGCAGCGCCAGTTTTGAGGATGACGTGGCGTGATTCTATTGGTCGCAGGTGCGCGCTATTCGAGGAACAGTAACGCGAAAAACGAGGCGTCGCTTCTCTCTCTATAAATATCCCCCCCTTTCTCTATTCTGTTTACTTCTCTTCTGCTGTCTTCTTAAAAAGAAATCAAACACTTCAGCGCTAAGCTTAGACTGTTTTAGCAGCACCGGCTCGTCAGTCCGAGGCATTCAAAAGGTTAGTTTGTAAGTTTCTTTTGTTAGGCACAGATGGACAGGGCTCAGTCTGGCTCGTCAGCGTCGACATCGAGGGCAGAAGGGAAACCTGCCTCAAAATCGACTTCGTGGGAGGAGCCCGTGCTCGAGGGGGAGTCTGTACATGATGTGGAGCCTTCCGATTCGACTTCGTGGGAGGAGCCGGCAGGCGAGGAGGAGCCGGTGTATGATGTGAGGCTGTTACGCTCCCGGAAACCTTTCGTGGTGGAGAGTAGCGAATCTGAGGAGGCAAGCGATAGCTCGGACGAAGTCCAGGTTCTAGAGTTTGCTTCCGAAGAGGAGGGTGGTCCGGAGGAGGGTGAAGCCGAAGGGGCTCGGATAGGAGGTGCGGGAGGGGGAGATCCACAGGTCACGGTGTGGGCTCGAGCTCCGCTCCGACCGGTCTGTGGCGATTGTCTACCCCCTCGCCGGAAGGAGCCAAGAAGAAGAGGGCTCCGAAGAAGAAGGGGTCGAGGGCCGGTGGCTCGAGCCAGGCGCCTGTTTACCGTAACTTAAGGACAGGGTCGCCCGTACAACCGAAGTCGTTTCGTCGGTACCCCGACGACCTTTCTGATAAGGAGCTTTTTGGGGTCCAGCCATCGTCGCCGAGTCGGAAGAGGGTGAAGATGGACACACTTCCGTCCGTTTTGGAGGCTGGTGACTTGGAGGCTTTGCAGTTGGCGTACCACATAGGGTCCAACTACGAGCTCATGTTGCCGAGCTCCACCCTTCGCCCGACCGACCCCCTGCCTGATTGGTATTGTGTCTTTCCCGTGGACGCCTTCATCTCCGGACTGAGGCTGCCAGTCCACCCGTTTGTTCGGGAGGTGTTGAATTGGGCATCCTTGGCGCCGATGCAGTACGGGCCGAACTCCTGGAAGCAGATCATCTGCTTCGTGCTGATGTGCGAGGAGCAGAAGGTATCCCTACGGCTGAATGTGTTCCGAGCGATGTTGATGATCAGCTCGTCGGCTGAGGGTGTTTACTATATTTCGCCCCGGAGTAAAGGGAAGGTCGTCCATGGTCACCCGGACTCCATCAAGGAGTGGAAGAAAAAATATCTGGTGATCCGGAGTGAGGAGCCTTGGAACATCCCTACTCGATGGAACCACTTTAAGCCGAGCTACAAAGCGCCGAGGCCGAGGGACCTGACGGCCGAGGAGTGAGGGTTTGTTGAGCGTCTCCGTTTATCGCACAGTATCAGTTGGACGAAGGTGACCGAGGGTCACCTGGCGAGCGTCGGACTGAGCCCGGCCGTTATTTGTATGTAGTTGTTTCTTTTCTCTTGGTCTTGTTGTTCTTTTGCACTCATTGTTCTTAATGGATCTTTTTGCAGGCATGGATCCCGAATCAATCAAGGCAAAGAGGCTCGCCATGAAGAAGGAGAAGGCCGAGAAGAAGGGGGACGCGATGAAGACGAGGGGGTCGTCCCAGGTGGTCTCCGAGGCCCCTATTCAGCCGAGGGCCAAAAGGACTCGCTCGGAGACGGGCAAGGATGTGGCGGTTCAGGGCGGCCCGGACTAGGGCAAGGCAGCCGATCTTGATAAGGGGAAGGGTCCTCTGGTGGATCCAGAGGTAGAGGAGAGGCTTCGGCGACCGTGGGTGCCGAGTTGGTCGATCCGCGAGGGTGACTGCCTGACCCGAGGGCGCCAGGCCGTCGAGGTGGTGAGTAAGCTGGCGACCCACCCGGGATCATTTGGAGATGAATGCCGAGACCCTGGAGGAGGCGTACACTCGCCTTGCACAGGCCAATGTGCCGGTAAGTCTGCCGACCCCTCTTGCCTTGTAATTATGTTGTAGAGGAGGCTTTCTTAGTTGTGCTCGGTGACTGCAGGCGACCGTGTAGGGGGCCCACGTGAGGGGCCTTTATGAGGCGGCCTTGAAGTGGGAGCGCGACCGGGCTGACAAGGCCGTGCATGAGATGAAGGAGATGAAGATAGAGCTCGAAGGCTTTCACAAGAGGGAGCAGGAGATGAAGACGGAGTTCGACAAGGAGAAGGAGGAATGGGCGAAGAAGATGGCGGCTCAGAAGAAGAAGTTCGCCAAGGAGAGGGAAGAGCTTACGGAGACGGGTCAGCTCCTGGTGATCAAAGCTCAGGACGAGTGCTATGCGAAGGCCCTCAGTCATGTGAGGCACTTCTACCCGACCCTCGACCTGTCCAACTTTGATTATGACATGGAGATCGAGGGGACACCGAAGACCCCCAATGAAGAAGGGCCCGTTGATGACCCGGCTGCCGACCTCCCTGTGAACCCGGCCGATGTTGAGGTGGGAAAACAAGTTGTATAGTTTTATCTTTCTTTTTCCCTCTCTTGATTGTATTTGCCTTCCGCGGACTGGCCACCGCATTTTTTGTGCGAAGTGATTGCATTTATAAAAAGGATTTTTGACTGGCCAAGTGTTTTGACCTCGGATATTTCCGAACCTCCTTGCTTATGTGTTTTGAGTTGGCTGGTTCTCTTGTAGGTTGCGGCTCCCCTTCCCGAGGTGGACCCCCGTCGTTCCGACGTGGCGTGGCTCCGGAGCAAAGTTGAGGCCCTGGAGGCCACGTTGGTTCGCTATCGAAAGGGGGCTCGTGACACTGATGCGGCCTTTAACTATTATCGGAATAAGTCTGAAGCCTTAAGTGAGGAGGCGAGCCGGCTGAGGAGAGCGATGGTGGATCGGAACCTCGGCAGTGTTGGTCTCGGATATACCATGTCGAGTGCATCGGTGCAGAGGCCCTCCTCTGAGAGGTTACTTCGCGATGTCATTGTGGAGAAGGAGATGGAGATACACCGTTACAAGACGATGCTAGGTGTCTCGGCATCCTCCTCGGTGGGTCGGCGAGCGGAGGGGGTTCCCTCTGCGTTGCTGCTGCTGGAGCGTGTGCGACCAGTTGATGCCCAGAGCTCGGTGGCTGGTGTGTCGACCGTGGCTGAGCCTAGGGACCATCATGACGAGGAGAGGGCTCCTAGTCGCTCGGTCAGAGTGGTCCCGCCATTCGTCGGACCCGGGGGGCCCTAAGATGGCGACTTCCTCCAGTTTGAGATGAGTGGAGTGGTCCTGTAACGGTCTTTGTTTGTTTTTTCTGAACTAATAAGGGAATATAAATAAAGAATTCTTTTCATTCTTTTCTCTGGCCAATAGTGTAGTGGACGATGGCGGAGGTGAGGTTCGGCCCCGTCGATCCGTGAGGGATCGGCGCGGGGCGTTAGGAAGACTCCCTGGCCTGAAGCCGGGTCGGACCTACCGAGACGTTTGGGGACGATACCGGAGTGAGGACTCGGGTGCCGATCCCATTGCCCGGTGTTAGGTCCCGGCCGCCGAGGCATTTGGAGTTTGACAAAAAGATATTTCTTTCATATATGATAGGGAGGGTCGCAAAAACGGCCCTTTACACATTACAGCTTACAAAAAATATCATTTACATTAGCCATGATAGAACCTATGTTCGCTCTTCTAGGAACTTCATTAGGTGCTCGGCGTTCCAGGGTCGGCTGATCAGCCTGCCGTCCATGTCTGTCAGTCGGTATGTACCAGGGCGTACAGCCTCGACTACACAGTATGGGCCTTCCCAGTTGGGAGCCAATTTCCTCTTCTTGGTTGGATCAGAGACGGATAGTTTTCGTAACACGAGGTCCCCCGCCTTGATGTTTGTGGGGCGGACCTTCTTGTTGTAAAACTTCTCGATCCGTTGTTGGTAGATGCTTCTCCGGATTGAAGACTTCTCTCTGACCTCGGCGACGAGGTCCAGGTTGGCCCTTAGGCCGGACGAGTTGTCAGCTTCATCGAAGGCTATGATCCGGGGAGAAGGCAGGCCGACCTCGACGGGGATAACTGCCTCCGTCCCGTAGGTCAAGCTGAACGGCGTCTCTCCCATGGGGATCCTCTTGGTGGTTCGGTGCGCCCACAACACGCTAGGCAGTTCTTCGACCCACAGTCCTTTGGGGTAGCTGTCGAGGCGCTTTTTGAGGCCGTCGAGAATTTTCCTATTCGCGTTCTCCGCTTGGCCGTTGGATTGAGGGTGGCATATAGCGGAGAAACGCTGCTGGATGCCGATGTCTGCGCAGAAAGTTTGGAAGTTCTGACCTTGGAATTGGGTTCCGTTGTCCGTGACGAGGACCCGAGGGATTCTGAACTGGCAAATGATGTTCTTCCAAAAGAATTGTTTGTACTTGGCACTCGGTGATGCTGGACAGAGGCTCGGCTTCGAGCCACTTGGTGAAGTAGTCGATGGCGACTATCAGGAATTTCTTTTGCCCTACCGCCATGGGGAAGGGGCCCACGAGGTCCATGCCCCACATGGCGAATGGCGTAGGGCTAGCCAGGGATCGGAGATTGGCTTGAGGAAGCCTCTTGATAGGGAGAACCTTTGGCATGGGCCGCATCTCTTGACTAGGTCTTGCGAGTCTTGGAGCATGGTCGGCCAATAGTACCCCTGATTCAGGGCCTTCCGAACGAGCGTCCTGCTCCCCATGTAGCATCCGCTGATCCCCTCATGAAGATCTTTCAGCGCGTAGCTGGCCTCGTCGCTGGTGAGACAGCGGAGGTACGGCTTGCCGTCGGCCAATGTATATGAGCGTTTGAAGAGGATGTCATCAATCATGACGAACCTTTCAGCTCGGACCCTGACTCGTCTAGCTTCGGTTCGGTCTTCAGGAAGCTCGGCACTGACTAAGAATCTCCGGATGGGAGTGGTCCAGTCGTCTGGACTGGCACCGTTTTGGACACACATTGCCTCCTGGTTTTGATCGTTGATACTTGGCTTTAGGAGGATTTCTATGAGCACCGTCTGGTCGAGACCCTCGAAGGAGGAAGAGGCGAGTTTGGACAACGCGTCTGCTTGAGCGTTCTGCTCCCTAGGGACTCTGATAACTGCGGAGTGGCAGAAAGACGCTAGGAGACGTCGGACCACTACCAAATACCTCATCATCCGATCGTCGCGAGCCTCATATTCCCCGGTGATCTGGTTGACCACGAGCTGAGAATCGCCGTAGGCTCGGATTTGCTGGGCACCGGCTCGGTGGGCTAGGGTCAGTCCGGCGATCATGGCCTCGTATTCTGCCTCGTTGTTGGAGGCTGGAAAGTTGAGGCGGAGGGAGTATTGAAGTAAGAATTGGTCGGGGCCCCGAAGGATGATGCCATCTCCACTCCCCGTTTCACATGATGATCCATCGACAAAGACCTCCCAGGTCGGATCCGAGCCTTCGATGCTGGGCTGTTCGGAGACGGTGCACTCAGTTATGAATTCGGCGAGGGCTTGCCCTTTGATGGCAGTCCTCGGCTGATAGCTGATGTCGAACTGACTCAGCTCAATTGACCACTTGACTAAGCGGCCGGAGTTTTCGGGCTTGTGAAGGACAGTCTTCAGTGGCTGGTCGGTCAGTACTTGGATGGAGTGGGCCTGGAAGTAAGGACGAAGCTTCCGGGCTGCCATGACCAAGGCATAGGCCACCTTCTCTATCTTTGCGTACCTCGTCTCGACGGGGAGCAGAACTTTGCTCACATAGTACAATGGCCTCTGGACCCCATCTTCCTCTCGGACGAGGACGACGCTGAGTGCGCTATCCGAGGCGGACAGGTAGAGCCATAGTGGTTCGCCCGGCTCGGGCTTGCTGAGGAGAGGAGGGTTGGCGAGGTACTGCTTCAGCTGTTCGAAGGCCTCTTGTTGATGGGTACCCCACTCGAAGGCCCCTTTTCCGCGTAGAGCCTTGAAAAAGGGGAGAGACTTCTCTCCTGACTTGGAGAGGAAACGGCCGATTGCAGCCAACCGGCCCGTAAGCCTCTGAACCTCCTTGACATTTCGGGGTGGGGCCATGTCAATAATAGCTTGGATTTTCTCGGGGTTCGCCTCGATGCCGCGCTGGCTGACGATGAACCCCAGGAATTTCCCAGTGGAGACGCCGAAGGCGCATTTAGCCGGGTTGAGCCTCATGTTGTGATGCCGGAGGACTCCGAAGGCTTCCTCGAGGTCGGCGACGTGGTCCGGCCCGGCCCTGCTCTTGACGAGCATGTCATCGACATAGACTTCCACGTTGCGGCCGATCAGGTCTTTGAAGATTCTGTTGACGAGCCGTTGGTATGTGGCTCCGGCGTTCTTTAGCCCGAAGGGCATAACGCGGTAGCAGAAAAGACCCTGGTCGGTGACGAACGAGGTCTTGGAGATGTCCGGTGGAAACATCCGGATTTGGTTGTACCCTGAGAATGCATCCATGAAGGACAGTAGCTCATGCCCCGAGGTTGCATCGATTAAGGCGTCGATGCGGGGGAGGGGGAAAGGATCTTTTGGACATGCTTTATTTAGATCCGTGAAGTCGATACAGATCCACAAGCTCCCGGTTGCCTTCTTCACCATGACGACATTAGCCAACCACTCGGGGTAGCTGACTTCCTGAATAAATCGAGCCGACAAGAGCTTGTCGACCTCTGTCTTCACAATTTGCTGCCTCTTCGGGGCGACTTTGCGTCTCTTTTGGACGACCAGCTTAGAGTCTGGGATGACGCTCAGCCGATGCATAATCAAGTCTTCGGAGATCCCGGGCATGTCGGAGGGCTTCCAGGCGAAGAGATCAACGTTGCGGCGGATGCAGGCGATTATACCTGGCTTCAAGTCCTCGGGGAGCGAACGGCTCACCCGAAACCATTTCGATTCATCCTCGGCACCGAACAGGACCTCCTCAAGTTTGTCGACAGGCTCGGGAGCAGGGCCGTCCCTCTCGGGCTTGAGCTCAACGGCGTCGAGGGGGAACACACCCCCTCCAACGGCGGTCATGTAGCACGACCGCGCTGCTTCTTGGCTACCTCGGACTATGCCGACCCCTTGCGGGGTGGGAAATTTAAGTTTCAGATGGTAGGCCGAAGGTACTGCTAGGAGGGAGCACAGTCCGGGTCGGCCGAGTATGGCGTTGTAAGCTGCTTTGACATTTACCACCATGAAGTCCATGGACTCGGTCCTCTTGACAGGGGCCGATCCCGCGGTGACGTCGAGAGTAACAATCCCTTCTATCACGACAGGGATGCCAGAGAACCCATGCAAGGTGTATCCAGCTGGCTTGAGCTTGCCTCTGGGTAGTTTGAGATTCTCGAAGGCCTCGAGGAAGAGAATATTTACCGAGCTGCCGTTGTCGACGAGAATTCGTCGAACCTCACAATTAGCCATGTGGAGGCCAATGACGAGGGCGTCGCAATGAGGGAGGCGAACGCCTTCGAGGTCCTCTCCAGAGAAGGAGACAGGCACCGGTTGCAACTTGGGCGAGGGGTTGTCTTGGACAGCATTCACCTCTCGGATGAAGGCTTTTCGGGAAGTATTTGACTCTCCCCCCATTGGCCCCCCGTGGACACAGTGCAAGATGAATGGCGTATCCGCGGCTCCCTCGGGTTCGGGATCCCGACCCTGGATGCGGTTTGGAGTAGGGTTCGGAGGCGAAGGCCTCGGGTTCCTAGCATCTCGCCGATCCCGTGGGCCTTCCCTGGTGAATTCTCGGAGGTACCCTCGTGAGATGAGTTCCTCAATTTCGTCTTTCAGGGCGCGACATTGGTCGGTTTCGTGCCCATGATCTCTGTGGAAACGGCAGTAGAAGCGCTGATCTCGCTTCTTGTTGTTATTTGATCGGAGAGGTAGTCGGACAATACCTTTGTCTTCGATTTCTAAGAGGATGGCAGACACGTTATGTGTCAAGGGAGTGTACCTTTCGAAGCGAGGGACCGGAGGTGCCCTCTTCGCGCCGACCCCTTCCTTTGTTGTTTTCTTGGCAGGTTCGGCATCATCGACCCTGCACTTGCCCTTCCCCACGACTTCTTTGCTGCCCTCTGGGTTCAGAGCTTCTTCAGCTCGTATGTACTTCTCGACCCGGTTGAGAAGGTCAGGGAAGTCCAGATGTGACCTCTTTACTAAGGAGACCTTTAGCTGGTTGTGGCGGACATTGTGCCGGAAAGCTGCCGAGGCGACCCCTGCGTCGAGGGCAGAGACGGATCTGGCCTCGGTTGTGAACCTCTTGACGAAGTTACGGAGCGACTCCCCCTCCCTCTGACTGAGGTCGAGCAGGGAAGCGCTCGTCCTATCGCTCTTCCGGCTTGTGATGAAGGGGGTCAGGAAGCTGGCTTCCAGCTGGTCGAACGAGAAGATCGAGCCAGGGGAGAGTTTGGAGAGCTAATCCCTGGCCGGACCCCGGAGGGTGGCCGGGAAGGCTCGACACAGCAGGGGATCCGAGGCACTGTGAATCATCATGAGGGTTTTGAAGCCCTCCATGTGATCAGCTGGATCACCCTCGCCGTTGTAAGTCTCGAACTGCGGAGGCCGGAAGTTCCGGGGGATCTCCGCTTCTATAATGTTGACGGAAAATGGAGGTCGAGAAGGCCTCCGTCCTTGGACTAGGTTGGGATTCCTGTCGCCGATGCGCTCGATTCGATTCTCCATCTCTAGGAGGTGTCGGAGCACCTCGTCTGTGCGCTCCGGCGGGGGAGTCGGCGCACGAGTGTGGCTTCTCCCTTCGCTCATTTGAGGGGCTCGGTCGTAGGTCGCGGACCTCGGCGCTCCATGGAGGGCCTCCATGATTTCCTCTCTGAAGCTTCTGAACTCGCCCCTGGTGATGCCTCCATGGTCGGAAGGGTCGGGTCGGGGCGTAGGAATTCGGCCGATGCGGCTGAGTGCCGACGACCTTTCCCCTTGTGCGGGCCTGGAGTGGTTCGGGACCGAGTTGGAAGCGGTCCCTCCCCTAGCCTGGCTAGCCCTTCTGTTCATAATGACCCGACGAAGGTCGGGTTCGGCGACGTGTGAAGCGCTTCGCTGGGGTCCGGGGTTTCCACCCGGATTATTGGATGCTTGTCCTCCGTCGAGGGCCCCCTCGGGAGGAGGCCTGTCTGGTCGGGCGGAACGGGCTGATCTTTGGGCTCGGGGAGCCATGGGAGATTGGGTCGAGGGAGAGCGTCGGTGGCGAGGCTCGGACTCACGTCCGTACCGGATAAAGTTTCCCACAGACGGCACCAACATGATGCGGTTTGTTTTTGGTCGCAGTGTGGATGCACCAGGTGTGAGTTCGGACTCAATTTGTAATGAGAGAAGAGTGCGGCACGGGACGACGAGCGGGAGGCTCGCTTCGGTGCTTGAGGATCGGCTCGGATCGCCTCGCCTCGAGTACCTGCAGACAGTCCTGAAACACCAGGGTTTATCCCGGTGGCGGACCCTCCAACGATCTAGTCAGACTCTGTGAGAGAGTAGCAGTTACTAGGGAAATTTGGATGGCAAAGATTGATTACCTGAAAAGGTGGGTGAGGGTCTGGTATTTATAGGGAATTCCAACCGGGTTTGGATCCGCTTGGGGGCCGGGTCTGAACCCGAAAGTCCATGGGCCTGACGTGGCAGGAGGCCCAGGGGGTTTAGGGCTGACGTGGCAGTGCCAAGAGTGGTATAGGGCTGACGTGGCAAAGTCCTAGGTGGTATTTGGAGCTGACATGGCTGATCATGGGGCTCCTGTGCCTCTTGGGGGAATCGGATGGCCTAGGTTGTGCCAGGTCATCCTCATTCCTCGCCAGACTGGGCGGACGGCCCGTGGGGCTGTCGCGGATCGGAGACCGAGGGTCATCGTGGCTCGTCGGATACGAGGAGATCAGTTCTGTGGGGGTGAACTTGAGGTTCGGCGCCGACCCTGTAGTGGTTCGAAGCCGAGCCAGATTGTTGTTTTTCCCATTTTTGAGCGAGAGCTGTCCTGGGTCTTGGTTGGGCCTCAGGCCATTTTTACCCTACCACACCAATCATATTTGTCATGTAATTAATGTAATTATATCATGTAACAACTCTAACCGTGATCACCCATTCTCACTACTACAAACCGAGTAGCAAACTAGAATTTTTTTTTTGGTCTCTTTCTAAGTTGTCACTTGTCTTTTGACTCAAATGCAAATATTTGTGATGAATAATCTGGTTACTCAACAAGTCACAAACTTAAAGTGCTTTTGCATACTCATATTTCAAGTTGTCGTTTGATGTAAAAGTAAACATTGGTGATGAATACCCCTAGTTACTAAGCAACTCAAAACATTGGAGTAAATAGAACATTATTCATTCAATTATTTGATCATTATCACTCTAGTTACTTAAACTCTGTTTAGGACTAGATCAAAAGGGATAATCACAAGAAAAAATATCACATTTTTCTTTATGTATAATCACATGACTCACAATTTTGTAAGGAATTTTGAACTTCAACAATCCTACAGTAAATAAGTATGCTTGATCTTGCTTCATAAGATATTGTCTATCCTAAAGAAAAAAAAAATATTTCAATGCTTTAGCACAATAAAGAACTCAAAAGTGTAATGGTAAGCCTAATTGCAATGCTTTATTTTGTTTTTCTTTTCAAATATATATAAAATATGTAATAAAAAATTGTACCTCTTCCCCCAACTTGAATATCATATTGTATTCAATGGGAAAAGAAAAATAAAAACAAAAATAATGAGAAAAGTTCAGAATTACTCCCCTGATTCATGTTAAAATTCTGGGTAGTGACGTTCATTGTTTCGGTGATATCTGGATTTGTAGATGTCCAAGTCCGCCGATTCTTTTGGTTCTGGAAAACTAAGACAATTTCCTTCAATCTCTATTTGAAACACTTTTCCAGATTCGGACTCCATTCTGCCCAAAAACAACCATCAAAGTAAGTCTAGAAAAACAACTTTGCTGGAAACCCCCAAACTTGTGCAATCCTATAAAATAAAATCAAAAATTAAAATTAAAGTAAACTAAAAGTAAAAGCAAATCTAAGGCAGTAAAAAGAAAACATGGGTTGCCTCCCAAGAAGCGCTAAGTTTTAAGTCTTCAGCCAGACGTGATAGCTGAGATGGTTATGTGGTGCCAAGATCCAACAACATACGAGCCTCTTTTCTAATATTTTTTTTCAGGTGTGGATTAGGTTCAAGCTCGATTTTGTGTCTTTTCCTTCTTGAAGATGGTGTCTTTGATATCCCCACCTCTTTGAATTTTAGCTGAGAAAATGGATAAATAGATGGCGCAGCATCCAAATACATAACCTATTCTAAAACCTTTTCTTTCTCAGATTCAAGAGTTGTTGAATTTGTTAGACATACTTCGATTGGTAACTTTTCAACTTCAGCCTTATGTTTCTCGCCCACAATTAAATTTGTTTCTCTTACTTGAAAACATTAGTGTACTTCAAGTAAGTAACTCCAGCTGCTTTTCTAGACATTGTTCTCTCTGAAGACCATTGGTAATTTTTGGATGTCATCTCCTCTAAAAGTTCATAGGCTGCTTCATGAGTTTTGCGCATTAGTGCTCCTCCAGCTGTTGCATTTATCATAGACTGATTTGTAACTCCCAAACCATTATATAATATTTTTACTTCTAGCAATTTCGGTAGTTCATGATGATGACACTTTCTCAATAACTCTTTATACCTCTCCCATGCATCATATAAAGACTCAGTCTCCAATTGAGTGAATGTGGTAATGTCATTCCTTAGCTTTGCTGTCTTTGCCGGCGGAAAATGCTTAGCCAGAAATTTTCGTACAAGTCTCTCCCAAGTTGTAATAACACCTGGTGGTAGAAAATTTAGCCAAGTCTTCACCTTATCTTAGTGAAAAAGGAAAAGTCTCAATCGAATTGCATCATCTGATACTCCATTGTGCTTGAAAGTGTCACAAATTTCTAGAATGTTTGCTATGTGAACATTAGGATCCTCGTGCAATAAGTCCCCCAAATTGAACAGTCTGTTGAATCATTTGAATGATCGTCAAGCTAATCTCAAAATTGTTAGCTTGTATAACCGGCCTCTTTATACTTGATGTTGCTTCATTAAGTGAGGGCATATCATAGCCTCTCAAAGCCTTGTTTTCCTCATCGTTTGCCATTGTGATACACTCATATATCCTGAAATATAACTATTAAAAAAACTAAAAAAAAAAAATTTTAAAAAAAATAAAAAAAATCCAAATTAGTAACAATCTAGCAATTATTAATATCAATAAAATAATAATTAGTCCCCAGCAGTAGCGCCAAAAACTTGATGTGAATGATTTGCAAGTGTACAAAATCGCAACAAGTAGTATAGTTCAAGTGAAAATTGTGTCGAATCCACAATGACTAATTATTTTATTGAGTACCGAAATTCACTAGATTAACTACAATTTGGAAAATCGATATTTGATAAAGAAAGCAACTAAATTAGATTAATCTAAAGAACTAACTAAACTAATTAAAATGAACGAGATCTGAAATTTTGTTGTTTATTAATTGCAAAACTGGTTCTAGGGCTTTTGATTTCACCTAATTAATCAAACACATTTCATAGTTCATTGTCACAAGAAATTTTACTTTTCCAAGTTTTAGACCAAAATCCCCTAATTATATTCAATGTTTTCTATCGAACAACACAAAAAATATCCCCAACTAACAGTTTGTCATATCTCTATGCGAATTTAACTAATTGAAGATTCATTAAGTTCTATGAATTTCTTTATAGTCACATTAATCACGGTAAATCATCTCTAATTTCGCTCAATCAATGGTGTTTAATTCAATAGTTCTAAATCAAAAATTACCTCTCGGTCTCTCCATGATCAAATAAATCATACAAAAGTTGGCCAAACAATTGTAAGCATTAAGAACAACAATTAAACACACAACCATGGAAAAATAGTTTAATAAAATAATATGAAACAAGAATTGTGTTCTCAAAACTAGACTACATCAAAGCCCTAGAAAAATAAAATTGGTTCATAATAAACTTGCACCTAACAAACATATTCTTTAATTGCATAATAAAAATTAGAAGAGAAAAGAAAGAACTCGATTGTTGTTTGAAGACCAAAATTAAAGAGCCTTGGGATCCGCGCACTTCTCTTTCTTCTGTTACTTCTTCTTCCTAATTCCTCTTCTCTCTCCCCTCAAAAGTCGCGTCGCACACAGAGCCCAGCTTCTCTCTTTTTTCTTCTCTCCTCTCTCCTCGCCCCGCTTCTGTTTTTTTGTTTTTCTTAATTATTATAATTTTTTAATTCCAGCCACCACCCCACTCAGAAAACAACCCTGCTGCCTCTTTTTTTATATTATTAGGTTAGGGTAGGTAGCTTGTATAAAATTAGGTTAGTTAATTATGATTAGGGTTAGTTAATTTTGGATAAGATAATTAATTAATTAATTAAAATCTATAGTTTAAAATTAACCTATTAAATTTTAAACTAATCAATTAACTAACCCTATTTAAATCCACTCAACTTGATTTTTATTACAAAATTTCATTCCTTTCCCTAGTTGACCATATTATTTTATGTTGATTTTTCCATTGGCCAATTTGTAAAAACACGCATTTGAGTGTTCAAATTTTGAAATCTTCATTTTTGTCTTCCTTGATTTCACGCAAACGCAAAACGCCCACTTTTGCACTTATTTATCTCATTCCTACAAAATCAAACAAATAAATAAAATTAAGTATAAATAAGATAAATTTTAAAGAAATGAACGGGAACTCGCAATATTAATGCATGAAAGAGTAATAAAAATTATATATAAATTTCACTCATCAAAAACGTCATTCAAATCTTCAATCTTGTTAGTGTTAATAATGAGTTATCAGAAGATTAGGAAGATCTAGAAAATGAGGAAGATGAAGAAGATGAGCATCTAGATGGAATGTTAATGACGTTGAGAACTTGCAAAATGATGCAGTCCCCTTGACTCAGCTGATGAGTGCACATGTACCTGCGTTTGAATCGATTGACTGGGTTAACAATGCAGGGTACATTAATTTACATTATAGTCACGTGGCTCATCCGATGCAGATGAAATGGACATTGGGAAAAAGTTCAAAACTAAAGATAATATTCAACATGCGGTGATGATGTTTTCCATAAAGAAACATTGAAAATTCACCATAATGAAATCAACGAAAAGTGCATATGTCGTGAAATGTAAATTGGCACAAAAGGTCCGTACACCCGAGGAGAAGGCACAAAATTCTGACGTCGCAGATGAGCAGGTTGTCTGAGGAGATTTCATGCAATCAATCAAAAATAGAAGACATATTTCACGCTGAAGAAATTGCAATGGCCACATACATGTCTCAATTCTACGTTGAATCAAGCCCACACTTAAGTTGATTCTGAGATTGTTTTGATACTGAATGTTGTGATGACACAATTAAGAATAACACCGTTGTCTATAATGGAGATATTCAAGCTTGAATGCAATTATCAGATTTCATATAAGAAAGCTTGGCCTGCAAAACAGAAAGCTATCGAGAGGTTGTTTGGAGGGTTTGAGAAAACATATAAAAGGTTACATGCTTTTATCAGCATTACAAGCATCAAATCTAGAAACTATTGTCCATTGGGATAAGGTTTTGACCAGTTAAGGAGAGGAAACATTCAAGTCGGTATTTTGGGTATTTGGGCCATCGATTGAAGGATTTAAGCACTGCGTGCCTATTATTAGTATTGATAGAACTTTTTGTATAGAAAATACAAAGGTTGTTTATTGATCGTCGTTGTTCCTGATGCAAATGATCAGTTATTTCCATTTGCCTTTGCAATAGTATATTCATATAGTATAACTACTTGGACAAGGTTCATGAGTAGTATTCGATATTTTGTCATTGATCGCAAAGAGTTGTGTTATTTCGGACCGTCATCCGGATATCTTGTCTGCAATGGACAATCCAAAAATAATAAGGAATGAGCCTCATGCGTATCATCATTTTTGTATGAGACATTTTTCTAGAAACTTTTCAGGATTTTTCATGACAAAGGTTTGAGGAAGAATATTAAGATAGTTGCATGTCAAAACCAGCCAAAAAAGTTTGAATTTTTTTTTAGAGAGAGAAAGTAAAATTCGAGTCTGTTAATTGGTTCAAGGATAAACCAATCTAAAAGTTGGCACTTTCTGCAGATTGAGGACATCGATATGGCATGATGACTACAAATTTATCCAAAAAAATTAATTCTATTTTGAAGGGTCTTCGTTGTTTACCCATGATGGCAATTGTAGAGATAATATTCTATCGTCTCAATTCTTACTTTATTGAACGTCTTCAATCGACACAGAAGTTTATAAGTGAATGACATATTTGGGCTCAGAGAGTTCAAGAAATTATCGATATACGACGTGAGAAAGAAAATACACATGAGGCTATAATGTTTCATCATAATCCAGACGTATTTCAAGTAAAAATATGTAGTAGAGTAGTTGGTGGGCACCAAACGGATGGAAAATTACAGACTGTTGACTTGGGAAGACAAACTTGTACATATAAAAAATTCTAGCTCTACCACCTTCCATGTTTTCATGTCTTGGCGGCTTGTGCAACTCGAGCTACTGATTACTGTCCTTATGTTGATCCATTTTATTCTATGAATTGCTAGCACTTGGGCACCCTCCTTCCGTCATATGCAAGACCAGACATACTGGCCTATCCTAAGCAGTCCGGATCTTATAGATGATGTGGGTCTTAAAGGATGTAGGAAATGTCGGCTGAGGACTATGTGCATTTACAACGATATGGATGTCAGGGATGGCTCAAGCACGGGGAAAACTTGTTCAAAATGTGGGTTAACAGGACACAACAACTATAACAAGCGTCGCTGTCGGGGAAACGACATAGGTTGATTATATTGTCCTATTGTACTTCGCATTAATGCATTATACTATTCAATATTTATATGTGTTATACCATCTTATCTGTCTATTTATTAATTGATTAATATTTTCAAAACTACCTTTTCGAGCCAACTTCGCACTAATGGCACCAAGAACGCGCAATGCAGGACGCTCGAGGAGTACTAGCGAACCCCGGGTAAGTATTATACTTTTGGATGTTTGAAGAATATATTTATTTTCATGGATTTAACAAAAAGTTGCATGCAGGAGGATACAAATGAAGGACAGGACCATGAACGCGTAGTGGACGACTCCCGAGTAGTACTAGAGAACCTTCTACTAGAGGTGGCCGAGGACAAGGGAAGCACCCGCAGTTGTAAGCAGGGCTGCAAACGAACAGAGCTACTCGCGAGTAGCTCGGATCGAATTCGGTCCAAGCCTGGTCAAAACTTGACTCAAATCGAGTTCGAGCTGAGCTCGAGCTTGAAAATCAAGCTCGATAATTAAACAAGTCAAATTCGAGCTTGGTCAAGCTCGGCTCGTAAGGCTCGCGAACTATTTGTTCTTGTGGTTATTTGAGTGGGTTGTAGCCTGTGGGCCTCTGTTACAATGTTTAAAAATAGTTGAGGACCATATTAATCAATTATCATCACAAATCATACATTTTCACACCCACATACTTCTCTTTCTCTCACTTCTCATCCAACCCAAATCGGCCAGCCCTCTTTCTCAACCTCCAAACCCAAATCTCCTAGCCCTCTATCTCAACCTCCAAACCCAAACACATCGCCCTCATCCTCATCCTCCAAACCCTAATCACCTACCTATTCGATCGTGCCGCGATCTTCCTCTCTAAGGGACTATTTGGTTCAAAGGAGGGGAGGGGAGGGGAGGGATTTTAATGGAGGGGTGGGGAGGGGAGGGAAAGGGAGGGGAGGGATTTTAATCAAGACTATGTTTGGTTCAAAGGAGGGAAGGGGAGGAAAAATAATTACCTTCTTGTCTGGTACACAAGAGGAGAGAAGGGATTTTATAATTAAATTACTTTTATACCTTTTTACATTTTAGGAGAGCCTATGTATTATTGTTTCTAATTCTAATTTGGTAATATAAACAAAATAATGAAGACCAATAAACAAAATAATGAAGGCATATTGATTGATAGATATTATTGCTATAGCAATCAATACAGATGTTTGGTAGCATTAGTGCCTTTAGCCTAAGAATTTTTGTTTTGTTTGGATTTTAAGTCTTTAAATATATTTATTTAAAAAAAAGTGCGCAAGACCTCTATAAGTATCATTATGTCAATATGTTAAATTATTATAATTATTTGATACATTGAAACGAAACAGAGAAAAAAAAGAATACAACCCTCACTATTTCATTCTTGTAATACAGTATTACAGTGAGAACAGATGGATACAGAAATCACAATGTACGTAAGGATACATCAGGGATCAAAAAGGGACATACAGAGACAAGTACTTGTAGTACCAATTGACATGACAATCACTCTGCAGTCTCGAACTGATATGTGGCATAAGAAAGTGCCGTATTTCCCCAATTACAGTGGATCAGTTCAGCCTTGGCAGTCTCCCCTGTTGCTCCAAGAGCCACATGCAAAGGGTAAAAGTGCTATGGATATGGATGTGCTGTTTTAGCATAAGGCGCTTTATGTTCATAGAAGTTTACATCTTCATGCATGTGTATAGATACATGAGAATTACAAGCTAATAACTTTTTTAAGTAGTTGAAAATCATGATACGAATGAAAAGAAGCTAAGGATAGGAAACACATTTGCACCAGAAAAGAATAACCACTTACTTTAAATTACCCAAAGGCAAAGTTTCTGTATCCTGCCATTGGGTGTTGCATTTGAATATTATATGAATTGTATAATACAATTTTTTTTCCGAATGAACTGGATTCCTGTTGTTTAAGTACCAATGGCTAATTTAAACATGCGGGACGGCAGGATGATGGACGGAGATGAGAGGGGAGGCGACGAGGAGGGGGAGAAAGAGAGAGTGCAAGTGGGAGAGAGAGAGTCAGGAGAAAGAGAGTCTGTTTTTTATTTTAGGGATTTAGATCTAAATAGGACAATTTAGTCCAATCACTTTAAAAAATTAGACATACTTTCTCTTCCCTCCAAATCTTCCAATATTGGAGAGGAGCCAAAATTGGCTCAGGAGAGATTTCGCACCCCCTCCATTCCCCTCCCCTCCTAAAAAATAAACCAAACAAGAAATGTTTTAAAAAAATCCTCCCATCCCCTCCCTTCCCCTCCATTCCCCTCGACAGTTGCGCGCAACAGCTATCGGACTGTCAATGGCAAAGTGACGGCAAGTTGATCCTCTTCTTGATAGTTTTGTTGATTCAAAGGTAGTTTATTTGTTAAATTTCTCAACTTAATGGGTTGCTTTTCTTGTTTATTTCAAGGAAATTTAGAAATTTGTTTTGTTTACTTCTCATTTCTGTTTCTCTCTTTTCTAGTTAATGGAGTTAACTAATACTATATGCAGAAGAGATTTGTAAATGAGCTTGAATGAGTTGAGCTCGAGCTTGGGTGAGCCCACACGAATCAAGCTCGAGCTTCACTATTAGAGTTCGAAATGAGTTGAGCCGAGCTCGAGCTCGATATAAATGAGTCGAGCCGAGTTCCAGCCTCAAGATACTTGGCTCGAGTGCAGTCCTAGTGGTAAGAGTAATTGATGTATATTGTAGTTTTGAATTTTTTTATATCATGTTTTAGTTAATATAACAAATATTCCATGTTGGTGTAGGTTTTTGTTGATCCACCTCTTTTGTCAACTGATGTTAGCCAATCATCTAAATCATCTTCCGTAGCACCTGGAGATCCAGTTTCATTAGACCTAACACTGTTGACGACGCAACAAAGTCACATATCTCAGTTAGTGTAGAACGGTGCATCCAAGGAGTTAATTTTACGTATGAATACGACACTGAATATGCCCCCGTGTACACACATCTAGCTGGTCGATACTGGTTTCTATGGAGTACGATTAATAAGGTATATGAGGCTGGATCATGCTATTTTTACAGCTCTAGTCGAGAGATAGCGACAAGAGACACATTCGTTCCATTTACCTGTAAGAGAGATGACCATCACACTACAGAATACTGTCAATTCAGAACTTCCTATTGATGGGCTGGCCGTGACTGGCAATATGAGGTTTGATAGGGAGCAGTTAGTTAGAGGTTACCTTGGTGTTAAGTCAGGTGATACGAATTTTATTGGCCAATCCATTAGACTCTCATGGTTGAAGACAATGTTCGAGAACTTCTTAAACAAAGATTCATCATAGCTCCATGTTGAATGCTGCACCCGGGTTTACATAATGACACTGTTTGGAGGTGTTCTTTTTCCAAACTCCTCATGTGATACCATCCCACTAATGTACCTACCGTTGATTGCTAACATTTGGAAAGCTGGCTTGTATAGTTGGAGTAATGTGGCATTAATGTTCTTGTATAAGAGTTTGTGTGGAGGAGCTTTGAATGCAGTACAAATGACGGGGCCAATGACAATATTAGAGATGTGGAGCTGGGAGTGTTTACATGTCGATCGACTCCGAATAATCAAGAAATCAAAAGGATGGATCAAAGACGCAAAATATGAGGTCTTGTTGGCTCCCATTGGTGTGTACCGGGCTGTAGCAAACACGTGGAAAGATCACCCACGTGGGGTGTTGACATATTACAGATATGAGCTTGAGCAATTGTGAGAGGAGGTCGTGAAATAAGAGCCTTATGTCATACCCCGTAAAATAAAATCTATTTTTGGAATTATTAAATAATATTGAATTAGTGAAATTGACTATTTTGACCGTTTTCTTGAAATTGTTGTTGCACGTGCAAAGCACGTGCAAAGTTAGAAAATTTCTCAAAAGTTGGTTTTCAATAATTTATGTCCTTCATTTAAGTATGATATAGTTTATTTTTCAGATTACATGATTAAGGAATGTAACGCCCCTGCCCCGGCTTAGACAATTTTTTTTTACAATTTATGTGAGAAATTATTTATAGTATAGCACAACTGCCCACCACAGGCTGCCTCTCAAAAGGTGGTTAACCGGATTGGTGATTCTTGATCATAGGCTATTATATTTATAGTTATTTATTCCCTTGCAATTCTCGATATGGGACTAATCAACTTACCTCTTTCCTCTCTCTCTCCGTGAACAACGAAAACCCATGTGACCCCATGCCACATCAGCAAGAGTGCACAGCAGCCTGCCTTCATACATACCGGGTGGCCCCCATGGGTGACTTCAGCATGATGCCACCCCATAACCAAGGCAGCTCTGTGCCGTTTCTCAACTGGTTCCTCCCCCCCCCCCCCCCTTCAAAATAATTACAATCTTGCCATCACACCTTATTATATATATATATATATATATATATATATATATATATATATATACACATAATATAGTTATTTTGAAATTAAGGAATGTTACATACCCCCCCCCCTCCTCTTCAGAAATCAGCTTCCTCACTGAGCATGGAGCATGCACCATCTAGTGCAGGATCTACTTTCTAGCCGCACTCTTCTACTCGCGCGATTAATCATGATCCCGAAATCCACCGCCCGATCAATCATAATCCCGAATTTAATTGAGAGTTCACCATAGTCCCGGAATCCATCGCCTGACTGGGTCTATAGTCCCAGAATCCACTGCCCGACTATATAGATATGCTCCACACTCGGTGTCGAAAGTCGGCTCTGATACCATTTGTAATGCCCCAGCCCCAGCTCAGACATTTTTTTTTACAATTTATCAGACAAATTATTTATAGTATAGTACAACTGTCCACCACAGGTTGCCTCTCAAAAGGTGGTTAATCGGATTGATGACTCTTGATCAAAGGCTATTATATTTATTGTTATTTATTGTCTTGCAATTCCCGATATGGGACTAATCAACTTACCTCTCTCCTTTTTCTCTCTCCGTGAACAGCGAAAACCCACGTGACCCCATGCCACGTCAGCAAGAGTGCACAGCAGCATGCCTTCACACATATCGGGTGGCCCGCATGGGTGACGTCACCCCATAACCAAGGCAGCTCTCTGCCGTTTCTCAACTAGTGCCCCTCCCCCCCCCTTCCAAATAATTACAATCATGCCATCACACTTTATTTTATATATATATATATATATATATATATATATATATATATATATATATATATATATAGTTATATATAGTTATTTTGAAATTACGGGATGTTACAAGGAAACTCATTTTTGGACTCCATGTTGATATAATTGATTTTTGATGAAAGAATTACATCCCGGCAGTAAAAGAGCTAAAAATTAAATCAAAAGTATTTCATATTGATGATATATCATTTTGAATTAATAAATGATTTTTAAATTAATTTTTTATTAATTTGGGTATTTTATGAAATTGTTGTTGCACGTGCAAAACACGTACAAATATTTTTTAGGTCCAAATTTTCACTTTTATTTTTTTAAAATAAATTCTCCTATTTATAATTGAGTATATTCTCAATTTTAGGATTTTTCTGAATAAAGAAACTATTTTTTAAAATACTTTGAAAGAAAATGTCTTCTGTGCAAAATGTCGATTGGGGGTAAAATTCGAATTAAAATTTTTGTTTTGATATTTTGGTGGGCCGATCTGGCAGTGGGGAGATTGGGGGGGGATATTTTATCCCTCTAATTTGATTTGATTTGGTTTCATTGAGTATATATATATATATATATATATATATATATATATATATATATATATATTTATTGGGGGGGGGGGGATATTTTATCCCTCTAATTTGATTTGATTTGGTTTCATTGAGTATATATATATATATATATATATATATATATATATATATATATATATATAATTTTGCGATTGTTGGGGGCTTTATTGCAAATAATTTTTTTGGGAAATAAAAATTCAGAAAATTTATTTGGAAAATATAATCTTTATTAGTAGAGAATAATTCCAAATTTTCTGGATTTTTATGAATAAATTATAACATGTTTGCAAATATTTCAAAGTGAATGACTTTTGTGTAAAATTGCCACTCAGAGTCAAATTTTTGGAAATTTATAATTCTGGGCTGCATAAGGGCTGGCCAAATCAAGAAATATTATGGGGTATAGAATCTTACCTTAATCGATTTGATTAACTACTTAAATTAGTGTGTGTGTATATATATATATATATATATATATATATATATATATATATATATATATATATACACACACACTAATTTAAGTAGTTAATCAAATCGATTAAGACTAATTTAAGTAGTTAATCAAATCGATTAAGGTAAGATTCTATACCCCATATCTCTCTTTCTCTCTCTCTCTCTCTATATATATATATATATATATATATATATATATATATATATATATATAGGGTTTTGGTCCAATGAAAACGGGTCCATTTTCAATGGGTTGGAAAACAGGGATCTCAACCGTCCGATCAAGCGTGATCTTGATCAGCGGCTGTGATCAAGATCCGCTAAGGATCTCCCACTAATGCTGAGAAAAGCGGAGGGGTAATTTCGTCACTTCACGCCAACAAACGTCTGGGACTTAGCATTTTTTTGGCGTGGAATTTTTTTTTGTCTTAAAATTCACTTAGGCCGTTGTCGGAAACAACGACCTAGGTTGTTTTTTTTATAAAAAAAACATACCTTGGCTGTTGTTTGTACAAATATTTTTTCAAACACTTGTACATACTCAGATCTTCATCTCCCTCACTTCGTCGCAAACACTATCTCTCTTTCTCTCGAGCTCCCGAAACCCATCCCCAAACCCTAGTTCACTCTCCCAACCCCTTTGGCATTGATTTCTTTGCCTTCTCGATCTCCGCCCCTTGTGGAAAGCTCTCTATCTCTCTCTTCCTCTCCCGAATACAGCAAACCCTAAATTCACATCCAAATTCCCAAATCATCTAAACCCTAGCACAAATTGTCTTCCTTTGTCTACAACAGCGTGCAGCGGCTTCTCACATCTTCGCCAACTCTCTCTCTCTCTCTCTCTCTCTCTCTCTCTGGACCAGGTATTTTCTTAATCCCAATTTACTGTAATGAACTCTTTGAATTTATTGATTTTTTTTTCCAATTTTGGAGTTGGGTTTTTTGGTATTATGCGTAGTAGTGTAGTCTATAATTTAGAGAGTATATAATTAGCTCTGATCATGTATGTTGTATACATTTTGTTGACATTTTCGTAGATGTAGTGGTAGTTGTAGTGGTGGAATATAGGAGATGAAAAAAAACGAGATGAAAAAATTCAATTTGTACGAGTAGGTCGGACTCGCCGCGTAGAAGGTAACGGAACTTGTAGAGGCGATTTCCGTCTCACGATTTGTGAGATACGTCCGTTTATCATTTCAATTCAATACAACGGATATAAAGTGATACACGGCCGTATCTTTCAAACCGAGAGTCAAAACTCACCTCTGCAAGTTCCGGCAGCTCATGTTTGGTGTGCCAGAGTTGACACCCAAATTTAGTAAATAAGTTTATCATTTTTATTGTTTTGACGCGTATATAAAAAAAACCTTTAATCCACCTCGGAACTTGTGGAATACGTTATGAGGTGAAAATAGCTTAAACGAAGTCCAAATAAAACGAAACTTTGCGAGTAGGTTGGTCTCGCCACTCACAAGTCATACCAACCTGTACATGCGAGTTCCGACCCGCGGTTTGCGAGATACGTCTATGTATCGCTTTCCGCTTAGTTTTCAATAGTGAAAACGATACATGGCCGTATCTTTCAAACCGTGGTTCGGAACTCCCATGTATTAGTTGCGTTGGCTTGTGTGCGGGGAGCCCGACCCAAAGTCCAATTTTTGGATTTTTTGCATCTCGTTTGTTGTTTTTACGCGTATATGAAAAAACTTCAATATACCTCGAATTTTTTTTAGTACGGTCACAATACAAAAATGCTTAAACGAAGTCGAAAAAATTCAAAACAGTGCACGTAGGTTCGTCTAACCATTCACAACGCAACGGAACTTGTATTTGCGAGTTCCGACCCACGGTTTGCGAGATACGTCAATGTATCGCTTCCCGCTCTATTTTAAAGAGTGAAAGTGATACACGGGCGTATATTTCAAACCGTGGGTCGGAACTCACTTCTACAAGTTGCATTGGCTTGTGTTTGGTGTGCCCTAGTTGGCGGCGAAATTTAGGAAATTTTTGCATCTCGTTTGTGTTGTTTTGACGCGTATAAGCGAACTCTTGAAATTTTTTCATCTCGTTGGTTTGTGTTTGCTAATTTTCGGCAAGTAATGAGTTTCATATATGCAAACTTTGTTACAGAGAAATGGCCAGAACGAGGGGAACCGAAAGGGGAAGGACATCACAGGAAGCATGGGGGGAACATTCCACAGAGAATGTGAGAACTAATAATTTTTATTGTCCCTAATTTTGTATTTAGTAATATTTATTTTAGACTAATAATAATTATGTTTTTTGGTTCGTGTAGGTTGGTGCATCCTCTTCGATGACAGGACGTCGTGATCCAGGACCAATAAATCCTGACGAACTGACCTTGCAAGATCGCCACAGATCCACGGAAGTGTGGGGTGGGACGACGCGTAGGTGTAATTTCCGCACCTATGAGACCATGAAGGTGCATCCACGTATTGTCGAGCACCTTGTAGCAGCCGGTTCCTATGGAATCAGCATGATGGGGAATGTTAAACTCGACCGAGCATTTCTCTCGGCACTCGTGGAGCGCTGGAGGCCAGAGTCGCACACGTTCCATCTATCGGTCGGAGAGATGACGGTGTCGCTACAGGATATAGCGATGATATCCGGTCTTCCAATAGATGGTTTGGCCGTGACGGGTAATATTAACTTTGATAAAATAGAGATGTGCAATGAACTGCTCGGTACAGAGTTTGATGAGTCGGCTGCAGAAGATGATGTCATTTTCCAAGGACAATTAATCCGACTATCTTGGTTGAAGGGACGTTTTGATGGGACGCTGACCAACGAATCGCCCGACGACTATGTACAGTCCTACACCAGAACCTACATTCTAACGGTGATCGGAGGGATTCTATTGCCCAACTCATCGGGCGATACGGTGCACCTCATGTACCTACGATTGCTCACCGACCTAGGCTTAGCTGGTCGGTAAAGCTGGGGAAGCTGTACGTTGGCAACGCTATACAGGGCGTTGTGTCATGTAGCGCTAGAATCATCAGAAAAGACCTGACCGATGGTTTTGTTACAGATTTGGTCCTGGGAGCGACTGCACTTGGGTCGTCCCCACATTAGGAGACCGGCGGCCGGTTGGATGGCCCAACCAGAAGATCCTGCTATGTTAGCACCCTTAGGGGTATATTGGGCTGGTAGTCGGAGTTACAAAGACAACCCCAAGGGTGTAATAACGTACTACAGAAACGAGCTCGACCAACTACGTGAAGAGTTCGTGATTTGGGCGCCGTACACACCCGAGCGTATGGGAAGACTACCGCCAATGTGCACCACCGGGTCGCAGTTGTGGCTGACGACGGCTCCCCTCATCAACTTCGGTATAGTGGAGCATCCGCGATCGGAGAGAGTCCTTCGTAGAGGTACCGGTCGCAGTTGTGGCTGACGACGGCTCCCCTCATCAACTTTGGTATAGTGGAGCATCCGCGATCGGAGAGAGTCCTTCGTAGTTTGATCTTCAACAAGATAGTCCCCCAAGCTGCACAAACCTATACGATCATGAGTTACACGCCGTTAGGGGTACCGGCCGCATGCCTACTCATGATTGGGCAGATTACCATCGTGTTCACGTTGCAGAATGGAACGAGTGACGGTTTGAACTTGTACTCGTCAATGTTCCAGAGTACGATGGAAGAGTGCAAGGAAAGTACATGACTTGGTTCCGACAATATACACGTTTGTACATCTCTCCCGATATAGTACTACCTGCTGGTATTCAACGAGAAATTGAGGAGAGGGAGATTGAACCATTACCCGCATATTCCAGTTCACAACCCATGTTCCAACCGAAGGCCACAGCTATACGTACAGTGGTAACTTCAATCTTCATATTTATTTTAATGTTTGTTATACCTGAAGTTCTTGAATTCTTTAAATTATTGAATTTTTGTAATTATTTTTGTTGGTTTTTTCTGATTTAGATTGATAAAACGATGGACATGGCAAAAGAATGCACGGAGGTACTAAAAAATAATGCGGGTACGGCTATGAAGAGTTTCGCTCAGAGGATGCTCTCTTCATGCCGTAGCAATATGGATGTTTTGGGAGAGGCCGAACGTTTGGATTGAGCATTACACGGACCAAGGGAACGACATAAAAGTGTGAGGGGTAGGCCAGCTGCATTGATGGGGCAACGGGAACGTGAGATCAGAGAACAACAAGCTTCAACTTCACATCCATCTCACAAACAAGCGCAGGATGAAGAGAGTGGGGAGAGGGTTGTCGGAGACGTACAACAAGAGGGGGGGATCTGAACAAATCCCCGACTCGCCAACCACGATGCGGCACCGAAACCCTGCTCGGAAGAGGCGAGCACCACAGCATTTCACGCCCGGTACTTAGCCAATACATTTTGGAGGTTGTAATTTTTGTTCATTTATTTTGTGGGTTTTATCCTGTTGTAACTAAACTAGTGGAAAATGTGGTTCGTAAGTTTAAGTGTAGTTGATGTTGTTGTTATTAATTTCTAATAGTCAATTATGGTTGGTAATTTTGGCAGTTGTAGATATGAATTTATTCGGAGAGTGTAGGTGATGGCAAAGTGTTTGGAATTTGATGATATTTTCAAGTGTAGCAGCTTCAGCTGCTTTGTATAAATGTAGATTAATTTTTTTTTTAAAACCTAAGTCGTTGTCCCAAATAACGGCCTAGGTAACAGGACTAAGGTTGGAGGATTTGGCTTGCTCTCTGACTTGTTGGCTTTAAAAAACTCAACAAGTCAGAGAGCAGCTCCACTTTATTGTTTATACCCAAGGCCGTTGTTGGAGACAACGGCCTAAGTTGTAGGAGAAAAATATAGAAAATTTGTCTTGCTCTCTGACTTGTTGGCTTTAAAAATAGCAACAAGTCAGAGAGCAGCTCCACTTTATTGTTTATACCTAATACCGTTGTTGGAGACAACGACCTAAGTTGTAGGAGAAAAATATAGAAAATTTGTCTTGCTCTCTGACTTGTTGGCTTCAAAAATGGCAACAAGTCGGAGAGCAGCTCCACTTTATTGTTTATACCCAAGGCCGTTGTTGGAGACAACGACCTAAGTCGTAGGAGAAAAATATAGAAAATTTGTCTTACTCTCTGACTTGTCAACTTTAAAAATAGCCTAAAGTCCGAGAGCAGCTCCACTTTAATCTTTATACCCAAGGCCGTTGTTGGAGACAACGGCTTAGGTTATACGCCAAAAAGACAGACAATTTGGGATGCTCTCGACTTGTTGGTATTTAAAAATAGCAACTGGTCAGAGAGCCCCCCAATATAATGTTTATACCCTAGGCCGTTGTTGGAGACAACGGCCTAGGAAGTAGGACAAAAATTAATTGGTTGTTTGCATTTTTTAATTTTCTCTTGACTCTTTACGAACAATATCTGTGGAACTTTATACAAAAGATAGATGAGAACTTGGCTTGTATAACAATTTTAATTTTTTTTATTTTTTAGTTTGACTACACCTAACTAACCACTACATAATCACGATGTTTTAATATGTATAGAACAACCCAGAAAATATAAAAAAACAAAACTATTTCATTCGTTAGGGTTAGGGTTAGTGCTAACGGGGGTTAAGGGTAGGGTTAGGGTTAGCGGGGGTTAGTGGTTTGGTTTGGGTTATTTATAGTTGGGAGTAGATAGGTAATAAGTTTCCAGTAAAGAGTTTATAGATATTTAAGTTCTATCATTAATCACATGTGTCTCTCCACTCTTTACGTGCATTGTCTTCTGAACTCTTCAAAATAGACGTTCATAACTATGTTTTTTGTTTATATTTTTTATTCAATTCCATTTCTAGCCACGTAACTAACGAATATATTATATTTTTTGGGTTTTTTGTTTATATATTATTATTTTTTTGAATAATAATATATAATCTACAAAATCCTTGTACGTTGTTTACAATGAAGACATTCCTGAAGACATTCTCCATACATGCAACTGGGAAGAATTCCACGAGATTGGGAAGAAGAGGTGTGATCACATGTAGTAGAACAAGTTTATTATGGAAAAAACCAATAAGGTAAAACCCCACATGTAAAGGAAAAACCACATGTAGCTCCCCACATGTGGACCATACTTGGAAAAAACCACATGTATGATGAAAGAGCAGACCTTTTTTTTGAGATTCTCACATGTATATTAGAGATATTATGAACAGAGTGGTGCAGATCCTCTGTTAATAGAGACAGAAGGGAAGGTGTAGTTAGAGATGAAGAAGGATAAGGATAATTATTGGAGACACTTCAATATGGGAAAAACCTAAACTACATCACAACATGTACCTCCCCACATGCACCCAATACATGGGAAAAACCATATGTACATCCCCACATGTAGTTTAAGACCAAAATCGAAAAAATCACATGTACATCACCACATGTAGTTTTCCCATTTTTTGCACTCTTCCGAAAACACCCTCCTAAAATACAAAAACCCATATCCGAATATCAAAAATATCCACTAATTATGATGGACAAGAAGAAATCAAAAATTAAAAAGATTCGGTTCGTTGTTTGAGCGGAGAGTAATCAGATCAAACTACTTGGCCATCAAGAATTGGAACTGACTATTTTTTGGGAAAAAACGGTCTAATTAAATAGGGACCATCATGCATTGGGAAACCGTAACAGAAAACCACAAGTATATTTGACCACATGTATAAACCAATGTGATGAGTATTCCAAAAAAGTTCAAAGATTACTCTCAAGCACTACTGCCAACTGTTGCTTCTGTGGAAATTTTGGATGTGGAATCTCGTCGTGAAGTAATTGTGTGCAGTTCTTCGAGTCACTTTGAAAGGTGGAAGTAATGGGAAAATAAACAAATATACCTATACGATGTACAAGTGTAGATTATCTATGTTTGGTATAAATTTCCACAGAGACTGTGCGTAAAGAGTAAAGAGAATATTGTATAAATCCCAAAAATTTCATACCTAGGCCGTTATTGAAGACAACGACTTAAGGCATTCATATAAAGGGGTCCTTTATGACTTTTTGCATTTTAAAAGTATTAAGCTAAAACCTAGGCCGTTGTTGGAGACAACGACCTAAGGTATTTAACCTAGGCCGTTGTCTGCAACAACGACCTTGGACCCTAGGCCAAAAAGAGATAAATTGGGGTGTTCTCGACTTGGCTAGGGTTAGGATTAGGGTATTCAGTTTGGTCATTAGTGTTAACGGGGGTTATGGGTAGGATTAGGGTTAGCGGTGGTCAGGGGTTTGGTTAGGGTTATTGTAGGGTTAAGGTTATTGCAAGAAAGACATTTGCGGTAAGATCTGATTTTGGTTTATCATCAATTTGTGGTTGTTGGGAGCCGACAGGTAATAAGTTTCCACAAAAAAGTTTATAGATATTCTGTATATAACCAATAAAAATCAATAAAACATGATCTGTAGGTTAGGGTTAGGGTTAATGTAGGGTTAGGGTTATTGTAAGGTTAGCAGAGTAGGGTTAAGGGTTAGGGTTAGGTTATCGTAGGGTTAGCACAACCCTAACCTTAACCTTAACCTTATACTTGTAAACCAACCCGGTATATATTTTTTGGATATGTGGGTATTGTATTAGCATAATCATATATATATATATATATATATATATATATATATATATATATATATATATATCATACTAAAAAAGATCACAAACATATTGAAATTAACAGACATACGACCTACCAGAATTTCAACCAGTGGTATTATTAGAAATGATCACAAATATAATGCAGGAAAAATCGATACCCCTAAAGCTGAACATATTCCCTTTGTAATGGAACACTAATATATATCCTACTTCTAGTTTATTAGAACCTGTGAATTCTCTCCACTTCTCTCCACCAATGCACACATGATTCTGCCCTACTCTAATTAACCCAACTTTCCATGTTTTGCCATTAGGACTCAACAATGTTGTTGTTTTCCTAGTTTCTTCATTGTTGTTAAGCTCAACAAAATCACATGCCAGCAGACTTTCAACATACACCTAAATGGGAAAAAGCACCAAGCTAAACAAGCAGAACTCAATCTCAAAGCAGAACTCAACACCCACCTACTAATATTGCAGACACTTCAATATGGAAAATACCTAAAGTACATAACCACATGTAGATCCCCACATGTAGCCTATATATGGGAAAAACCATATGTACATCCCCACATGTAAACCCATATAACAAAAAACCCCTAACTCTAAC